>QQSR01000023.1:62660-152169 GCA_003664465.1 Trichophyton mentagrophytes
AAACCACAAATCACAGAAAAAAATACAAACCACAAAATCACAAAACCAACATGGGCGGCGAAAAGTCCCCTTTTCCCTTTAAAAAAGGGTCAAAAAAACAAATTTTCACACCTTGTTTAAACCCCAACTGCCCCAAAAACCCCCAAAAAAAAAAAAAAAAAAAAAAAAAAAAAAAACAGGCATGGAGCTCTCAACTTGGTGCCCGTTATAGCATCTTTCGACTTCCTCAAGTGACAGGACGTATGATTCCTCCCAGAACCATGACCGTAGGTCTTGCATGGCCGCCTGCTCCTGAGGTCGATAACAGAAAGCAAAAAGGAGCGCAAAAAACAAAAAACCTTTTCTGTCAAACTCCCATCAACCCACATATACCCACATATGGGATCAGGGCAGAGAATCCACCTAGCTCAGCTTAACGATCAGGCAATAATATACCCATGAGATTGGCCTCAGGTGCTTGTTCACTGATATCCAGTATGCTATTACCACAAGTGACTCCAGGAATACCAACAACACTGTCGATTATCGGCTACATCCCAATTATGGGCTATCTACAAATTAAAATCTCACTGAGAACCATTATCGCCATACCATACATACCTCTACCGTCGAATAAAATAACCACCGCTTGTCATACCAACCTCTCGAAACCGATCAAAGCTTGGCTTCCCTGTCTTCATCCCGTTTTCTTCCAGAACTGACCTATTAGATTGAGCGTCATTGCATGGGCCTACCAAAAAGGCGGAGTTTACGGGATTTTGTTTTTTTTAATTGATCAAAGCATGCATAGCATTGCTCTTTGCCCTGTTTTCCCTGTTTCTTTTTCATGGGACTTTGAAGCGAGATAAAAGGTGGCTACGGCGTTGTTTGTTTTTTCCGGGTTCCTTGCTGATCGTTTGTGTCTTTATACCCAATTCTTTTTTACGCTCTCTTTCATGTCCACTCTATCATCGTATTCCCACTCTGCCGCTGACTACAGCGAGTTTGGGGTCTACATTCCGCCACACCCATCCAACGGACATTGTTTGCTTTGCTTTGCTTTGATTTGATTTGCTTGTACTTTGCCTTTTCACTTCTATTGTCCCATTATCCTGTATATTATTTTACCAAAAGTATCAATATGACAGCGAGCTAAAGCTTGCTACGTCTCACGCCACACATTTTGTTTTCTTGTTTGTTTGGTTTTCTGTTTCTTTGTAGGCAGTACGTAGGCCGTAGACAGTAGGCACGTAGTCACGTAGTTGCTAGGTAGGTAGTTAGTTAAAATAGTATTAAGAATACAAGTTACTTCAAATATCGAGTCTTCAAAGTAATAAAACCACCTGTAGACTTATAATTGTATGTCGTAGCATCAAAAAATAATATTTAAACCGTAGCTAGTTATTTAGTATACAGGCCCAAAGGCAATGGGAACGAAAACCAACATCGTAAAACAATATGCCTAAGGCTATGAATCGAACAAATAGATAGAATATGGAAAAAATGCTATGAAAAGAAACAAATTGTAGAGACCCGAGCAGAACTGAAACAGACAAGCAAGCTACGTAAATAAATGCAAGACATTATATGGTTGATTAATTTGTTGTTTCCTTATCTATAGAAACTTCTTCGGCATGCCAGCTCTACGTTTCTTGTAGACGACGTAAGCAACCGCGAGAAGAAGCTGGACGGCAATTATAAGGACGATAAAGAAGCCCATACGCGGCGCGGCTGAGATGATACCTATATTTGCATCATATGTTAGTCCAGGTTTGAGCACCTGTGTCATGAAAGATGTATACGTACGGTGAGATGAATCGTGGAGGGTATCCAATAGGCCGGAGTGAGAGTTATGCAACAGGTCCTGCAGTTGCCTGAACTGGTGATGATAATCCTTGCCCTCTATTTCCCTCTGCATAGACTCGACTATTCGCTCTACGCGCTGAAGTCTCTGGTCCACGCTGCTCACTTGGTCGCGGTGAGAAACCATGCGGATGATCTCTTTCAGCCTATCGTCGCTGGTGGCTGATAGAGCGTGTAATTCATCAATTAGCTTGTTGGTTGTACTGGAAATGGCTTGGAGTCGATCCTGGAGATCCTTAATATCCATGTTGCTGCCACCACTGGAGGTTTTGTCATTATTGGCCTGACCGGGTTTGTGCTGAGACTCGTGGCTTCTCTCCTGTTGTTGGTTGCTGCCAGGATAAGTGGTAGCCACAAAGCGGAAGGCTTCAAATGAGTCGGGGCTCTCAGCTGAGGCGGCTGTGATACCAAAAACATTCCCTGGGGGAACAAAGACCTATTGATTACATTTAGTTTCAATTGTTGTCGTATATTTAGCAAGGGAGCTTTTTACCTTTGGGGTTTTGAAGCAGGTATTTCCATCTATCAAGACCTCAAACTCCCGGCTCGACTGCTTTACCTGTAGCTTTGATGGACGGCCCAGGTTGCGGTATTGATAGTCACAGTGTCCGAAAGCTAGAGCATCCACATTACCACTGCCTTTGTAGTCTGTAGTTCCGTCGTTTAGAAAGCCCCGAATGCCGGCCTAGATACGCATCATGTTAGGTTGAGGTTAGAACTAGATGTGTAAAATTTAGTCGGACTCACCCTGCCTCCGTGTGTATCAATTGTAATAGCCAGACCATCAAATTTATTAACGGTATATATGCTGGATGTCCCAACAGCCGACGCCTGCTTGACGTACCAAAGCTGTATATTACCTCCGCTTCTCTCCTCTCCGTTTGCTCTGAAATCGAAGGCCACGTGCCATTCTGAGTCGGGTATTCTGTGTATCCAGTCAGCCCTCCTATTCCAAATATAAGCCCCCATAATAATCGCAGGTAGATCCTACATGTCTTCAGCCCATAATGCGCCTCGTTTATTGCCGGGGTAAGGGGGTGTTAGGATAATTCTATCAGACAGCTAGACGAGTAATGAACCTGTTAGCACACTATGCCCGGAACTCCAGTGGGGAATAACGATAAAGAAAAACTATACCATTTCTGGGAGAAAGCCTGAGCCAGATACAGTCCATCCTGGCAGTCCATTACCAACATGGGACATTCTATATGAATCCGGTGAACCATTAGCCACTGGAAGCCACTGCTTACGATCAAACGGCTCACGCCGTCCCAAACGCACCTTCGTCCATTTCCAAAGCTGGATCTCTCCATAACCGAGCTTGCTTGAGAAAGTGTAGCTGATATCAAAGCCCATAAAACGGTTTTACCGGCGCTCAGTGGTTGTGCCATTGTGACGAGCTATCTTGAAGTATAGAATTGGCTGTCGAATGTCGAATTGGCAGTAGCCTGCCACAGAACGAAAGGCGAAAAGCAAGGAGTCTCCTTCTATGGATGTATTCTCTCGGTTCATGCGCAATATCAGGGATATGCAGTCGTATCGTCTTGTGTTCCGGCAGCTGGTTTGCCGTTGTGCTCGTTGAAGCTCGTGGTAGGAGCTAGCCTTTCCCCGCGGGTAACTAGTTGGTCAATCTAGAATGGTGTACAGGAGCTGCCGGTGCCAATCGCCTCACAGGACCGTCTCAGCCACCGAGAGCCGTCTATAAGTCAAAAGAATAAAAGAAAACAAAGGAATTGGTCGTTCTTCTGCGTCTTTGGTTCCCCCCGTTGAAGCATCGCCGGCATCGTTTGTTGTTTATTTGTCCTTTTTGGCGCTGTCGCAGTGCAAACCACGCAAACAAGCCAAGATAGGCAATTTTATCACCCATCTCCTCTCTCTAACTTCTCTCTCACAGCTGCTTTGGCCGTAGAAGTTGCAGTGTATATAAGAGATATTGCTGGGTAAGACAGGTAATGAATGAGCCATTGGTGTATCTTATCGTGTTGTACAGCAGTATAAAGGGGAAGTTGGCCGCTGACGGGGAAAAAGGGGGTCGCGCTTGTAGAATAATTTATTTAGTTCTGACTTCAACACTGAAAATCAACACAAAAAGTCCATCGCCAACCATCATCTACCGGATATCAGCAGAGTCCGTTTCGCCGCCTGGCTGCAGAACCAGCGTGAGTCGCAGAAGACGGGTTAGCCATGACTAGCTGACCATGGCTGACTTCTATCCTTCGCTGACTCAATGCGCCCTCGTGGCTGCTGCGTTTAAGATCCTCTTGTTCCCGGCGTAGTAAGTCGCACTTTGCACCCCCCCCCCCAGCCCAGTGCATTCGCTGCCAGATGAGAAAGCAAAGAAACAAAAAATGAATGATGCTAATGAGCTGGATTGAAAGCAAATCTACCGACTTTGAAGTTCATCGCAACTGGCTTGCGATCACTCATTCTCTCCCCGTCAAGGAATGGTACTACGAGGTATGTAAGCCGGGAAACAATCTCAAAGTAATCTTGCTAATGAAAGGCAATCATGTATAGAAAACATCAGAATGGACTTTGGATTATCCTCCGTTCTTTGCTGGGCTGGAATGGTGTCTATCCCAGATTGCTGCATTTATGGACCCCGGGATGCTTAAGGTGCAGAACCTAAACTATGACTCCTGGCAGACGGTGTATTTCCAGCGGAGCTCGGTTATTATTCTTGAGCTGATGCTTGTTTATGCTTTGAATAGGTGGGTTTTTCAATATATTGACATCTGCTTATGAAGTATCGCTGACCAAGATCACTTTTGCTATCGTGGTGAAGATATATCAAGTCTGCACCGAACCAAGCGGCGAAGGAACTGGCTCATGCCGCCAGCTTGTCAATTCTACTTTCTCCTGGCCTGCTGATTATTGACCATGTTCATTTCCAGTACAACGGGTTCTTGTATGGGATCCTTATCCTCTCAATTGTCCTGGCACGAAGGCAGTCTACCCTGTTATACAGTGGCATTACCTTCGCTATCCTGCTTTGTTTTAAGCACATATACCTCTACCTATCGCTAGCATGGTTTGTTTATCTCCTGCGGGCCTATTGCCTCCACCCAAGCTCCATGTTCAGGCTTCAATTTGGCAACATCGCGAAGCTTGGAGTGGGGGTTGTGGGCGTTTTTGCTGCAGCATTTGGACCGTTTGCAAAATGGGGTCAGCTTTTGCAACTCAAGGACAGGCTTTTCCCGTTTTCCAGAGGCCTATGCCATGCCTATTGGGCACCCAATATCTGGGCTATGTACTCTTTTCTAGATCGAGCACTTATACTTGGTATGACTGTTTAATTTTGTTACTCCAACCCTTCTCTCATCACTAACAGATTGTAGTTGCGCCTAGACTAGGGCTACCTGTCAAAACTGGCGCTTTGGCCAGTGTGACCAGAGGGCTAGTTGGAGACACTTCCTTTACTGTCCTTCCAGAGATTACAAAAGAATATACCTTTGGGTTGACATTTGTATTCCAAGTTGTGAGTTTACCGGCACACCCATAAGCCAACTTAAACATATAACTACGAAAGAGGACTAAGAGACTAATTTACGTCCAGCTATGCCTTGTGAAGCTGTGGTTCCAACCTGACTGGGACACCTTTGTGGGGGCAGTGACCAACTGTGCCTTTGCAGCCTTTCTCTTTGGTTGGCACGTCCATGAGAAGGCTGTTCTCCTAATCATCATCCCGTTTAGCCTGTTGGCTCTCAAGGACCGGCGATACCTAGGAGCGTTCCGTCCACTCGCAGTCGCTGGCCACGTCTCCCTGTTCCCACTTTTATTCACCGCTGCCGAGTTCCCAGTCAAAACCGTCTACACCATCCTCTGGCTGGTGCTCTTCCTTTTCGTCTTTGGCCGCCTTGCACCAGCCCCATTGAGACCTCGTGTATTCTTACTTGATCGATTTTCGCTGCTCTACGACACCGTATCAATACCTCTGATTGTCTATTGCTCACTGGTACATGGAATGGTATTTGGAAAGCGATATGAGTTCCTTCCGCTAATGTTTACCAGTGCATATGCTGCTGTGGGCATCCTGGGGAGCTGGACAGGGTTCATGGTAGTCTATTTCACTACTTAGGCAGCTATCATACAAAAATTAAATCGATAGAGATATCTGATCTAGAGAATTAAGCACTCCGGTGCGAATATAATCCACACTATGCTGTTCCCTAAAGGGGGGGCTTTGAGGTATAATTACCTTTACTAAATTAACTCATTTTTAAGAATGAAATAGAAAAAAGGAATCCACATTTTCTGATTGCGTGGAATCTTCCGAGCAGAATGAGTGGTTATACGGGGTGGTTCTGGAGGCTGGGGGCGGGTGGACGGGGGAAAGTAGCTGAGGGCAGACCCTAATCCCCCCCCCTAGGCAGAGATCTCGGCAAACCCGCAGGAGGCAAAAAGGACGCAAGACAATAGAGAAAGGCTCCATCGCCATCACCATGCTGCCGGAAAACATAGCTGCTCGTTATGCGTTATTCCGGTGGCGAGAGGAGGGTCGATATGCATGCATCACTCTGTGGCCCCCCTTCTCCTTCTTTTCCTCATTAAGCCGATCAAAGAGGCTTTCGGCTTCAGACGCCAAGTCTGCATGTTCAACTTAACGACAACCCGCAACCAGAGGATGAGCAGATCAGATAGCGCATAGCTGTTGCCGTAGCTGTACATAAGCTAAATGAAGGACCGATATAGTAGAGACAGCTGGATAGCCGGATACCGCGAGCTGAGTGTCAATGTCTGGATGTTGATATCAAGTTGGCTATAAATAACACCCGAATAACACGCTCGGTATAACTAGATCGTTGAAGACTCGACGGTAGTTATCTCTGCATGGAAGTAGTAAATCAAAACCACTTCAGCTGCCATTGAACAGCCTCGTCGGCATCATGCATGCCCAACAGCGTCTCTCTCCCCCTTCTTGTCCCCTTCCGGAGTGTCATGCCTGTTGCCTGTCCGTCTGCTGCCAGGGACCCCCCCCCCTCTGTCGTCAAGTCCCCGGGTCTCTGAGCTCCGCTGAAACCAGGAGCCGTCGATCAGGAGCGCACCTCGACAAGCTCCCACAGCTGTCTCAACAGCTCCATCCTGCCTCTACCACGTCTACCGCCGGCAATGAGCACGCCATGTACGGCTCCGTCGTCTGGCGTTCCTCGCGGTGCTGGAGCGAGCTAACTGAACTAAATAATAACTAAGAGGGAAGTTTCCGCACTGACCAGGCTAAGGTTTCCCTCCGCCGCCTTCCCTTTTCCCTCCTTCGCTTTTTCTACCGCTTTTTTTTTTCCCTCTTCGTCTTCTTCTTTCTTGCAACTACGCAACCTCAACCTCAACCTCAACCTCAACGACGACCGCCGCCGCCGCCGACCAGGACAGCACCTTTCGCGCGTACCGTCCAGTCTCTCTCTCTCTGGCATACCAGCTGCGTCTAACTGCTATAGATCAGCTATCCAGAGGCCTTTGCCTTTTTTTTTTTTTTTTTTTTTCTTTTTTGGCGGACATCCAGGGCATGAAAGGCGTCAGGAACGACGCGTCCACCACCTAATTCTACCGTGAGCAGAAGCCATTTTCCTTCTCAAGTCTGGCTAGAGCCGGTTTTATACGCGTTGAGATATCCGTGCCTGGGCTAGACTTTCTTGAATTCACTCTTTCCCGGGGCCGAAGCTGTCTATCTCCAATTCAATATGGACTTTATAACTCACTGACTTGCGCCAGAATATCACCACAAGATAAGAAGCGGATATCCTCCTGCTTTCTCGACACAGTTACCTCCTCTCCTTACCCTTTACAGGACAAACCACGTACACGCCCTGCTATTCGCAAAGCTTCGAGGATTTTGCACATGATTGGTTACTACCCGCTTTTCGCGTTTCTGAGCTTGCTCCGGTCTTTGGAAGGGGTTGTGTATTCTTGATCGCATGTGTTGTCGCTTTTTGAACCTTTTCCCGATATATTCTGGTATCTGAAGTTGAAGATGGTATGTTCTGGTCAAGTCTATATTGGTAGTAGTTTTTTTCCCCCATGAATATAACTAACGCACCTACTTTAGGTACTGTTTAAGCGGAAGCCGGTGCAATATCTGCCCAAACCCACAATTGACGATGATAACTCCGAGGTACGCAACTTCCCTATACGCTGTCTGTTCTTTTGTGCTGTGGACCTGGACGCATATTAACAGGTGTATAGGTCTGGGTTATCCCGGAAACGAATGAAGTGTTTACCAACTATGATCACTTCCTGCAGCGGTGAGTACTTTATACTGCCACCACCTTCACCTATTTTAAAAGCATGCCTTGCTAATAAACTCGGTATTTAGAATGAACTTTTATAAACAGGTAATATTTATTTCAGTTTATTTAGCTTCATAACCGTTTGACCTTCCGCTAAATCCAAATCCAGAGACGATTCATTTGCGAAATTACTGGCCACTCTTCCCTGACGTTCTTCGAGGCCCTGACGAGCGAGGTATGGGGGAATCCCTCGGCCAGGGACAAAAAATTGCGGGGTACAGCCAGCTTATCGAATACTTTTTCGCAGACCGAAGGATCAAGAGAAGTCAACAGTGCATTCCCAGAATCCTTGAAAGAGCCTGTATTGCGCAGGGTTCAATTCTCAACCATCTCGCGCATAGATAGTCTTGGTATGTATTTCTTTGTATTCTTGACCTATCAGTTATTATTTGCTAACAAGTTTTTCATTATATAGTGGATCAGGTATTCGAGGTTAGTAACTTTGTGTCCTGTCTCCATGACAGCAATTGACATTTAAATAGGACTTCAAGCAAGATTTTTATCCTGGAGAGCGCGTAACCGTTCTTCTATCCAATGGGTCGCGAATACACGGAATAGTCAGGGAAAAGGCAAAGTTTCCAGAGGTTATGCATGAAGGCAGGGTTGAGCGCCGTGCAAGCTCCCGCTACCTGGTCAAACTCACAAACCGAAATAACGAAGAGGCCCTCGTTGATGATGAACACCTTGTCCGTGACAGGAAAGTATTCACTAAGCAGATGTTGCGTTCCTTTATCAAGAACACAGTCACACGAGAGTCATGGAGCGGCGCTCCCTGGTTAGTCAAGCCTCAAATTGCAGAGCATTTCCATATCGACACCGAAGTCCCAAAACATCTGCAGTATGGCAACAAAGCTGGCAAAAAAGCCAATGTATCCGCTGAAAAGGAAGAAGATGAGGCCATGTTTGGCTTTTTTGCCTCTCAGAGTCGGCCGATAAATTCAAGAAATAAGGGTCAAAAGGCCAAGTCAGCCCACGAACTCGCCAAGGCTAAGGAAGAACAGTACTTAGCATACCGAAGAGCTCTTAACGGTAACCCATCTTTCAGGGTAGACAAAAAGGGCGTCAGCAAGGATGTGATCCCACCTCCTGACCCCCACGAGAACTCTTTCAACGACCTCTCAATTGTTATCAAACAGAAATCTCCCAGTCCATTACCGCCGCCAATTAAATACCCCATTGAGGATTTAGACCTACCGCCTGCAAGTGACTGTCTACCTCGGCCAGCTTTGAAATATTTAAATGAAGACGAGGCTCGTGAGAAGGGTTCCAGCATAAAGATGGGCTCAATTGGAGCTCTACTCGAAACCTGGAACACTTTGAATGTCTATTGCGAAGTTTTCCAGCTTGACTCCTTTACCTTTGATGATTTCGTTGAGGCAATTCAATTTTCCTCGGATGATATGGATTGTGAGCTACTGGTAGAGATTCATTGCGCCGTGCTAAAGACGCTGGTCAATGCTGAATCAGATCAAGATGGAGCCGTTCAAATCTCTCTTCCAGCTCTACCAGAAGAAGAATCTGAAGCGGAGGAAGAGGAAAGCGAGCCTGAACCTGAGCCGGAGCCTGAACCTCCAAGACGGACTACTAGAAGCAGCTTTGCAAAGGCGCAAGCGGAACTTGCTGAAATGGAACAGCAGAAACCTCCTGAATCAGAAGCAGTGGAAGTCAAAAAACATTGTGCGGCTGATATGTTTTTGGAATACGACTGGATCGATCGCTTGCGAAAACGAGACTTCAAAAATGGCGGCTGGGAAATGATCCTTGTTGGCTTGCTAAACCGATTATCCTTGAAACCCAGGCTTAAGGAGGCTTGCGAGGAGATATTAGTTCATATGGCACCTTTGGATGCAGATCCAACTCAAGAAACAGCCCGAATCCAATATTCGACTCTGGATGTCAATCTCCGCATTCAGATCCTGCAGATAATTTGTATGCTGACTGTTGAAACAAGAGCGGTCAAAAATTATATGGAGGAATGCAGTAACCAGATGACCGAATTCCGCAAGGAGAAAATCGAACTTCAACGAGCTCGAAAAGTTGTGTAAGTGATCCTTCAATTCTACGTATAACCCGAACATTGCTAATTATGCCAATAATGAACAGCCTCGAAGAAATTAGGCTTCTCCATGAAGAGCGAAAGCAGCTCGAGCCCGAGCAGCGGGATACTCCAACTCAGCAGGATGAGGAAATGCTGGATGCCCAAATTGACGCTACTGACGACACTGAAAGCGCTGCGACAGATTCGGATGAACCTGCCGGTCCCTCCCTGAGAGGAGGAGTTGACAGAACCATGGAACGTAAGCGGAAACAGGAAGCTGAAAAGGAAAGAAAAGAACAGGCTACCAAGCAACCGAAAGGCTCAAAACAGTACCAGCGAGTCCTAAAGAAAATGGAGGATGAAAAGAACAAGGTTGCGTCCATTGAAAGTGAGATTGCAGTCCTGGATAACGACTTGAGAGAAGCAGATTGCCCACGCACCAGGGTTTTGGGCAAAGACCGCTTCTGGAATCGCTATTATTGGTTTGAGAGGAATGGGATGCCCTACGAGGGCTTGCCTGACAGCTCTACTGCCTCAGCAAACTATGCCAATGGTCGTCTTTGGGTACAAGGCCCCGACGAAATGGAGCGGGAAGGATTTATCGATGTTCCTGAACAAGTGAGCCAGGAATATAAGCAGCGTTTCGGAACAACCGTTGCAAAACGGAAAGAGGCTGAAGAAGGATCTTCTGGTGTTTCTTCCGCTCAAGAATGGGGTTACTACGACACCCCCGAAGACCTGGATAAGTTGATGGAATGGCTAGATACCCGCGGTGTGAGGGAGCTGAAACTTCACAAGGAACTCAAGCTTCAGCGAAACCATATTGCGAAATATATGGAAAACCGGACGGCTTACCTTGCGGAGAAAAATGCCCCCGCAGAAGAGTCAAGCGATCAACCGGCCATGCGCATGTCAACACGAACTAAGGGGCAGGCCACAGATCAGAAACGTGGATGTCTCAAATGGCGAAATCTGACAGCTTTGAAGGAAATCGGTCATTTGCATGTTGAATCAGCGCGGCCGACGAAACGCGCTAAGAAAGCTGCCGCTGCTGAATCCGCAAAGGAAACCAGAATGACTAATCGCCAGGGCAGGCCTCTTGGTCGACAGGGCACGAGATAAACTATCTCTCCCAAAACTTCCTTTCTCTTTTCATCTATCCCGCCCATACACCGTCACTTTATATCGACCATCATCGCCCATAACACGTCTCTTAACTGGAGCATTGTTTCATTTGGATATTATCTTTATTTTGCATCACTAGACTTTCACAAACACGGGGATTTAATGACTTACGACATATCTATTGGCGAGGGTGGCTTGCAAAAAGAGATATATATATTGCTTTCTGTTCTTTTTGTTCCTGGGACTGACTGCACTTAGCGACATTTTGGTGTGGGCCGGAGCACGCACTGTTTTTCCCTCTCGTCTCTCATATTGGAAGAATATTACCGTGTATATTGTCTATCCTGGTAGGAGTAGTCAGGTGTATCTATCAGAACTGATTTGGCGGAATATCAGTTGGCGTCTACCTGTTAACAATAGAATTCTTGTACTTTTGCTGCTTTTTTCAAATCCCATTTACAGGCAGGTCCCTCAAAGGGCTTCGGCTTTCGGCACCGACGTCCGGCATATTTCACGCACGTGACTCTTTACCGCGGTTCATCGGGTGTTTCTCGGCGACGCTAAACCGTATCCGGATAGCCGCTCACGTGCCACGGCCTTTGCACCGCAAGCACCGCCAATCCCAGGAGAGAGAAAAGAGAAAGCGAAACGAAAAGAAACTCATGACGTTACGAACGGACACAATAAAATAACCATCCGCGTTTTCTTCCCATGCAGTCCTCCGTTTCTTTCCCCTCCCGTTTTATACGACGGTTGCCTTGATTTATTCTCTTCCTTTCTCGAGGTCGACTGTTCTGTGTTTACCCGTCTCTATGATGCCCACCGGAGACTCTTCACATTCTTTCCTTAACTAGCGTCCCGCATTGTATTTTGTCGAAGACCGCGGAGTGAGCGTGGGAAGGGTGCCACGGGCAGGCTACCCCGATATCCAGAAAATGATGGCACATAGCCCTCTAGCCACAACGACAAGCAGCTCTCGCTCGACGGGTGCCGAGAGAGACCATGATCTTCTTACGTCGAGTCGCGGGATACACTCAGACCCAGCAACGGGCAAACAAATGGCGATGACAAGCTCTGGTACGGTCGCGGTCAAACCGGTAGACAAGAGAAGTTGGGACTACCTAGTACGGAGTGGTTTGGCTGGTGGATTGGCAGGATGTGCAGTGAGTATAGAATTTTACTTGACCTATCAGGCGCAAAGTTGCTAACACTTTGATTTCTATAAAAACAGGCAAAAACGATCGTTGGACCTTTAGATCGGGTCAAAATCCTTTTTCAGACTTCAAACCCCCAATTCGCAAAATATTCAAACAGTTGGTTTGGCGTAGCTTCAGCCATGAAAACCATTAATAACACTGAAGGTGTTCGCGGCCTATTCAGAGGTCATTCAGCTACTTTACTTCGAATATTTCCCTACGCTGCTATCAAATTCATAGCATACGAACAGATCCGTGCTGTCGTAATACCCTCCAAAAAACACGAAACTCCCTTCCGCCGACTGATTAGCGGCAGTTTAGCCGGCATCACATCCGTATTTTTCACATATCCGTTAGAACTTATTAGAGTGCGGCTGGCATTCGAAACAAAACAAGGATCTAAGTCATCCTTGCGAAATATTTTCAGCCAAATTTATAATGAAGGAAGCATCGTTGCCAGTTCCGCTGATGGAACTGCTCCTGCATCTACTGCGGCTGCTGTTGTGGAGAAGGTCAAGCCTCGATATGGGCTTGTGAACTTTTACCGCGGATTTTCTCCCACAATGCTCGGGATGTTGCCGTACGCAGGCATGTCTTTCCTTACGCACGACACTGTTGGTGATTGGCTTCGTCATCCAAGTATAGAGAAATACACCACCATCCCACACTCTGGAAAGCATACCCCGCAAGGCCAGGAACAAGCGCGCTCTCATAGACCACAGTTAACAGCCACGGCTGAACTGTTCTCTGGCGCTGTTGCAGGGCTCATATCGCAGACATCCTCATATCCATTGGAGGTTATCCGACGACGAATGCAAGTTGGAGGTGTAGTTGGCGACGGACATGTTCTTGGTATACGAGAAACAGCCCAGAAGATATTCCTTGAACGTGGATTCAAAGGTTTCTTTGTTGGTTTGACAATTGGTTACATGAAAGTCATACCAATGGTGGCTACGAGTTTCTTCGTCTACGAGAGAGGAAAATGGTGGCTTGGCATATAGCCTTGTTCCTTTTTTCCTCTAACAAGCAATATATCATCGGCCTTGATACCTCTTCCATCCGTTTTAAATTTTCACTACTTCCACTCTTTGGTTTATGATTAAAGGCATGTTTGAGTGTGGCGTTTATTGGCATGCATTTCCATCTTCCTCTGGAGTAGATTTTGATTCCCTTTTTGCTGAATAGCAGCAAGCTATGATGCCTTCCTTTGTGTTTTCTCTTGTCTACGTCTATATACTGGCATTTCATCTAACTACTGTGTATATAAACTCATACATATTGCATAGAAATTTACTCAGTGTCTTCAGATTTATAATTTCGACTTAACTTCCGAATGTGGGAACTTTCTAGGCATCGGAAGGACAACATTATTGATTTCGCTATTACGAAGATGTAATGATGATGCGTAATATATAAAAATATCTATACAAGGACTCTCCTCAGCCCGTCAGTTCCTCCTAGAACTCTTCGGCCCGTAATTGGACATCTCCCTTTCCCATTTTCCCATCTCCCTTCCCTGCTGGTTGAAGCCTTTCCACTTTTTTCATTCTCGTCATCTTTATCATCGTCTTCCCACGCAGCACCGTTACCGGCTCCGTTCATAAAGTCGATTTGGCGGTCATGTTCACCATTCAGCCATCTAAAAATACAGGTATAGCAGTAAACATATCCAGTCTGGCAAGCAGTAGGATTAACAAGTGGATTAAGACATATTGGGCATGGCGCCTGAGAGATGTCCGGATCAACCGGGGGTATTGGGACAGTAAAGATTGGTAGGAGAGTTATAGATGATATTGGAGACTTTGTACGACCTTGTTTCGGTCTCTCTATCTCTGCCAACGTCGCCTTCTCACTTTTAGAACCCGTTGAAATGGATTTTGAGGGTATTCCAGTTACCACTGGAGCTGGAAGTTCAATAGACTGGGTAGCTTGTTTGGCTAGTTGTCTCGAAAAGTCGCTCGCATGCCACCATTCCAGGAATTTGAGAGCGAAAATCGACGCCGGCAAGAGAATTTTAAGGGATCCTAGTAGATGAGGGTATATGGCTTGTGGATTTAGAAGGCTTAGAGCACTGGGCCGTGATCGTGACCTTGACGCGCCTGTATGGGGTGTGTTGGCTGCCGTTGCCATTGCAATCGCTTTGTGATCTGCCGGACTCAAACGCCTGATTCTCGTTCCTATCAGCCATAAGAATGGAGACGAATACTTGGTGTTATCAAAAAGGTAGGCTAAATTGAAAGCCAGTATTGAAAAGTAGTAGGCCCCGTTTATCGAAGGGTAGACGTTCCTCAAAAACCACTTGTAATAGAATAATAACCGTTGCTTCACTGTTGGGTTATGAGGTAACTCATCCGATGGATGGTATCGAGGACCTCCTCCCATGCCTGAGACAAGAGCTGCATGCGGAGCGGCATGGATATCATATCCCTCGTCAAGTTTGCGTTTTAAATACGGAATCCCGACCATAATCACCAGATTTCGCCATATGTCAGAGTCGCGCAGTTTTAGTGTCTCTCGCACAGGCCCTCCTGCCCCAAGTTGAGCCCGAGGAACCTCTCCGTCTCTCAATGCTAGAACGCGCTCCCGTTTTAAAGAGTAAAAGTTCTCTGTAAACGAGCCACCAAAGTTTCGCAGGTAATACCCTTCGACAAGAAGTGACACTAGGGCGTATAGTTCATCGTAGGAATTTAATATCCGGAGAAGATATCGGGGATGTCTGTGAGTAGCTACCGCAAGGAGGTAACGGAGTGAAGGGGGAAGAAGGGACGAGAGCTGTTGTTCAGAGAGGAGTTCTGTTCAATACGGTTAGCTAGAGGCTATCTCGCCGGTTTAGGTCGCGAAAATACCAAATAAAGATGGTTTAAAGTCATCAAAATTGTTCTGCAGTGATGACATATACTCCATCTTGACAGTTCAACGGCCTTCCTTCAACGGAGTTTGTTTGGCCTTGGGAATTAGTCGTGTTGATAGATGAAGGTCGAAAGCGCCAAAAACATGGAGGTGAAGATTTGAGTTTAGCTGGAGCAAAAGATGCCGAGGTCCAAACTTGAGCCTCATGAGCTTCGCGTTATTGACGAGACGAGAGCGAATATTTGTTACCAAGCTGATATACAGCTAGCTTCCAGGGTTCATAGATGTTAGTTCATGATTTAATCTAGATAGTACAGGAAGATATAGTTAATAATACATAGTTATACAACAACGCCCAGCTGAAATCCAATCCTGCAGCATATTCAACGGGCTAAAAAAATGGGTAATAGTACAGTAGCTTGTGGTGACATATTATGCGAAGATTATAGTTACTGAGAATTCGCAGCTTTGAAAGACTCAAGGTCACGCAAGCATTGTTTCCACAGCCGAGTGAACTGGCTCACAGTGCCATCGTCCGTCTTTTGGTCTATAGCGGGATCTGCCACTAACATACAAGCCATGATGGCTCTTGTCAGTTCCTCATCAAGAGCAACGGGTGGCTGTTCTCGGGCCATCATAGGCACCCAAGACGAAAGGCAGTCAACAGCTTGACGTTGATGCCCTAGTTTGGCATGCAGGCGGAACATGAGTAGGTAAAGCTCCTTTGTCCGTGGTATTTGCATGAGGGGTATTCGATGCCATAGGCGCCAAAACTTGCTGTAATTTCCATGCTCAAAGTACATCTTCAGTAATTCTGGATAGTCCTTGTAGTCGAAGTCAACATCGGCAGAAGCCATTAATTTGCTCAATCGGTTGTGCACAGTCGTGATATGGTCCAATCCTTCCTCCGGTACTTTTGAAATAGAGTCGGCAGAGGTGTTTATTGGGCCAGGGGCGTCGTTGGCGGGAAGTACGTGAGATTGAAACGCTGTTGCTTTATGAAGCAGGAAAAAAACTTCACCGTTGAAGATCTTGATTCCGCGAAGACTCATATGTTCCAAAACTCTTAATGCTAGGTCGATGTCTTGTTCGGGGACGCGTTCATTAATCGCATTCTCGGAGCCTTGGAACATTAATAGCGTACGAACTGTATCCATCGCAAGCTCCTCCGAGATGTCGCACCCAGAAGCAGCCATATTTTTAAATGCCCGGTACAGGTCCGCTTTATTATACGCGGGGTGTTTTAGCAATACGGCAGCTCGGGCGAACGACAGTTTATCTATGAGTACTGTTTCTGTGTCAGATTTCGACACCGCCTCGTAAAACAGCCTTAAGAAAAGAGTTGAATCTCTGTCGCCGGGTCCAAGCCCAAGTTCTCGACGAGCTTCTTCCTCTGGCAACTGGGATAACTGTTCCAACAGAGAAGAGACACTTGGGGATGCCATAGATGTGCTTACTATTTTCGATGGCAGAGCAGGCCTGGATTCCTGAACAATATCGCTGAGAGTTTCATGAGAGAGTGACTCAAGGGTGTCAGGTCGGGCTTGGGTATGCATGTGCCTCCTTCCTGGGAACCGCTGGCTGAATGTAGATGCAATACTGTCCACACCTTTTCCAGAGCTAGTGGTCTTTGCGGATAAATCGCCCCAGATATCGTCACGAGGTGCAGGGTTTATTTCTCCAGCCTCCGGGTTAAGAAGACTCCCCCACAGAGCTTCGAGCTGAAGTTCAGATCTTTTCTCTTCAACAAGCATCTGCACAACGATCCGAACTTTGTCTTCCGTGCCGCCGAATCCGATAAAATTCCGATCCTGTGAATTTTTGGTCTTCAACGGGCCATTTTCAACGTCCCCAACATTAACACATATCCACCCAGTTGTTATACCATCGTCTCGGGAGTTCAAGGAGCTAGTATCGCCCGTTGCTTTCGCCTTTCTCGCCCTCCGTCGTAGTTTTATTTTAAGTTCATTTCTTCCCAGGAGCCCATCAGCAATTGGCCTCAACTGATAACTGCTCCGTAGCCACCTGCATAGCCGATCGCCAGCAACATTAAGATGCTTAACGCTTCGGGCTGTCCCAATTATCATAATGAGATTTGCGCCCAGAGCTGGAGGAGGATCGAGACCTCGAAGGTCGAGGAGGGCGAGGTCGTCGAGACCGGCATCGACTGAGATATATTGTAGAAGATTCTCTAATATAGGAGGCGGGTTCTCAGGGAGAGGGGGCAACTCCTGCTGCTTAAGAGGGTGTGAACTCGGCTTATGGGATTCGTCCTGAAGATACCACGGGATATGTGACGATTCTGCACTTGCGTCCTCTTTCGTTTCAGTTTTTGTAGGTAGATCGTTATCCGCTTGGGACTTCACGGAGCCGAGGGCAGAGAATTGTCGCCTTCCGGTTGTTCGGACGTCTCTCTGATAGAGCATTGAGCTAGGGGGGTAGGATATAGAGGATTGGGGTCGTCGCGTAGAGCTCGAGAGGCCACTTATGGCAGCAAAGGAGCGGAATGCGGCATTTCGACAAGCATGGCACCTGAAGCCCTGCAAAGCTATTCCACTCATCCTCTTGAATTGCAAATAAATCGCTTAACCAAACCACGAATCTTTTCGTCTCTATATTATTTGATTCTGCACTCCAAACTCGATATTTTTTATTTTTTATTTTTTTTTGATATCGAAAGTTTTAGTTAAGCTTTTGGCACGTGATAATTATATTAATAATATATTAATAATCATTTTACTAATCAATAGCAAACAAACAATACAAACACTCCCCACTTAAGGAATTTTTATTTTTCATTCGAATTTGTTTTATTTAATTCGACTTTTGTTGCTCCCGAATCGACGCTTCTTTTCTTTCTTCTTATATCCCAAACATTTTTGTTTATTCTTCTTCTCTAACCATACAGGATATTTTCGTTTACAGCTGTCGCCATGTCGATGGATCTGGATGCCCCGGTGTCTATGCAACCGGTCGAGTTTCATCCTCAACAGCAAGCTGCAACGTACGTCTCCCCCACCCATGAAATAAATTTCTTATCGCTGATAAGGGCTTTTTTTTTCTTTTACAGGATCCTCTGCTGCAACTGCGGTGCCCCTATAGATGGAACAACTGCTGCCGGCGCACTATGTGAAGACTGCGTTAAACTTACGATCGACATTTCAGAAGGCGTTCAGCGTGAAGCAACCCTGCATTGCTGCAAAGATTGTGAGCGTTGGCTGCAACCTCCCGCGCAGTGGATTAGCGCAGCCCTAGAATCTCGCGAGCTACTTGCGCTGTGCTTGCGAAAGCTCAGGGGTCTTGCGAAGGTCCGAATCATAGATGCTGGGTTTATTTGGACCGAACCGCATTCGAAACGACTTAAGGTGAAAATTACTATTCAACAGGAAGCATTCCAGGGCACAATATTGCAGCAGGCATTTGAAGTCGAATATGTCGTTGCTTCCCAGCAATGCCCCGAATGTGCCAAATCCTACACCGTCAACACATGGCGAGCATCTGTCCAAGTCAGGCAAAAAGTTCCCCATAAGCGCACTTTCCTCTACCTCGAACAGCTCATCCTCAAGCACGGAGCTCACAAGGATACGATAAATATAAAGGAAGTGAAAGACGGATTGGACTTCTACTTTTCCGCTAGGAATCATGCCGAGAAGATGGTTGATTTTTTGGCATCCGTCGCTCCCATAAGAGTGAAAAAGTCACAGCAACTGATCTCCATGGATGTCCATACCTCTTCAAAGTCCTATAAGATTACATTCTCTGCCGAACTAATACCAATATGCAAGGACGATCTTGTTGCACTGCCCATAAAGCTTGCTCGATCCCTTGGGAATATCTCCCCACTCACTCTTTGCTACAGAGTTGGCACATCTATCAACGTCCTCGACCCTGCAACACTTCAGACCGCGGATATTCCTGCCGCCATTTACTGGAGGTCCCCGTTTGCAAACCTGGCGGATATCCAAGAGCTCGTCGAGTACGTTGTCATGGATATAGAAGCAATAGGCCAGTCTAGCGGCCGGTACCACCTTGCCGAAGCAACTGTCGCTAGGTCTTCTGATTTGGGAGTTAATGACACAACTTACTTTGCTCGTACACATCTGGGTGGTATTCTGCATCCTGGAGATACCGTCATGGGCTACCACCTGACTGGAACCAACTTCAACAACGCCAATTTCGAAGAGATAGAAGCCAGCCATACATACGGTTCCACAATCCCTGATGTGATATTAGTCAAGAAGCATTATCCAAGGAAGAGGAAGAACAAGAAGCGCAACTGGCGCCTCAAGCGCTTGGATAGAGAGGAGGAAGACGAACGACCTTCGAAGAAACAGAGCAACAATAACAGACTGGAAGATGACTTTGAAATGTTCTTGCGTGACGTTGAAGAGGATGCTGAGCTACGAAGCACATTGGCATTATATAAAGCAAAACACAACCAGAAACCGAAGAACGTGGAAGCCGATGCTATGGAGATGGTAGAAGAGGAGGAAGAGGAAGAGGATGATGAGGTTCCTCAGATCAATGTGGACGAACTATTAGAAGATTTCGAAGAGCTCCACGTAGACGAGTAGGGGAAAGATAACATGATTTCATACAAAAAGGGAATATAGCACGGGTGCACCATGATGAATTAATGACTGAGCAGCTCATGCACTGTTTAACTTCCTTTCTTCTATAATACCCCTCGCCCGCTCTCACACGCACAGTGGGCATGTGGTCAAGGGTTCTAAGGGTTGGTCTTTTTTCTATCATAAGAGTACATAGCGGTGTTGGGTTATTGTTACATGCGATTTAACATAAAGAATAAAATTTCGTTTAGGCAACATTGCCTGCTAACACCATGAAATATACATTGCCGTACACTTCTTGGGGGTTTCCTGTGCATGTGGATAAATTTCAACATCGCGACAAACTCAGGACCCCGGATAAGCAGGCGCAAGTAGAATGCAAATATGGAATTCGCACACTAGGCAAGCCTTCTTCACTTTCCTATAATGTATATACAATATTCTGTATATCAAGTGCCGGTGGAGGGGAAGTATGAGAGTTCGATATTAAGAAGTCAGCAGGAAATTCATCTTTGCATGCAGTTTACAGGAGCATCTTCCATCTTAGAGAGAGAAGCATGCTTTGGGTATCACAAGAGGACTGGACAATACGGCCCTGTACACTAGGCCGCTGTTCGCTGCTGAGATCGTATAGCTGCGTAGGTCGTCCAATTCGGGATTTTTCGAGACTCCATGGGACTTAGGCGAAATACCCCCGATATACCGTATAGGAGGTACTTGGATAGAGCTGGCCTTGGAAAAGACGCTCTTCCTTGACCGAGAGAAGGTTATGGTCGTATCAAAGCTCCATGGTTAGAAGATTTTCGACAAGACCCTCTGCGTATCCGGGTCAACCTTCTTCGAGCTGCCAGCACCACCAGAATTACCAGTGTTCCCTCTGACCTCATTTTGTCTGAAAACCCTCCTAATATCCATTTTCTTGTCTGCTGGCTTTTCATTACTACCTCCTTGTTGCTCCCTGGCTTCTCTTTTCTTTTTTATACCCTCTACCATCTTCCCTTGTTCTAGTCCCTGTAAGAACGTTTTCTCTTCCTTTCTGGCCTTGGTATCCTCAATACGTCTCCTGGCCTCTGCTTCTCGCTTTTCTCTCTGCACTTGTTCCATGAGATCTGTCCATTTGAAACCTCGTAAATATTTCATATTCCAAACATCATCATGGTACCAACCGCCCTTTTTACCGCCGACAATCGAAGCGTTGAGGGTCTCTGCGCATATCTTTGCAGTCTTCTTTGATTCGAATTCGACCCATCCGTCCGTGTACATCCGCCGCTTATTTCGACTTGCTTTTATGGCAGCTCTGGAAGCGCTGGTTGGAGGGACATATGGCGATAAAAAGATCTTCGTAACAGGGCCAAAACCTCGTGCCACCAACATGGATTTTAGGGCAGACGGCTTTAAATATGGCGGCAAGGAGGACATATAGATGACACCTGTTTTATTTTTTCGGCTCTTTTTGGTCGCTTTACTTGAAGGTGTAAGTTTTTGGGTAGCTGACTCGTCTGTCGGCGCTGGATCGGCTGAAATTCGACTCGATGTCTCCCCGTTTTTACTAGATTGAGTTATATCATCAATGGCAGATGCCAGATCTAGTATATCAGATTCATCCTGGTTATTACTGCCGTCGGATTCATCGTCTGAAAGCCTTCGACGTTTGGATTGTAGATCTGTGCTCTTGGGCTGCTTGCGTTTGTTCGTTCGCTTTCCCTTCAATTCCTGGAAGTCCTCAGAGTTGTAGCCGGCCTCGCTTCCTTCATCATCAGATCCTATGTCTAAGAAGTCGGCACGTCGCTTTTCTGCCATGGTTGCTGTCCCGTCTGGTGCTGGATTAAAAAGTGGTGGTGGTGGTGGTGGTGTTGAAGTTGCAAAAAGTTTTTTTATTTTTTTATTATTATTTTTTTTTTTTTTTGGCTCCCAAAGCTCGATCTTGAATTTCTCATCCAATCAGGTTCGACCTTCTGCTTGTCACCAACGTCATAAATATAAATATCAGTACGGCCAGTACCTCAATGATCCAGCTATTTAATAATGGGTATATCCGTGCGGAATTCTAGATACCGGGACATTGAGTTAAACATGGTCTTAATTTTCCTATCCATTTTTAGGCGTCTAATTCTTGGTATCACGCAGGTAGTATAGTTACAATCGATAATTGTAACTTGGAGACCTAGGAAGCCCTGAGTAACGAGTTAATGGAAGGCGAAGCCATTGAGCCTACTAATCATGATTGGCACGGAGAAGACGCTGATATAATTATGTTGCTATAGTAATAAAAAAATTACTAAAATAAGCTATATTTAAGGTAAATAGAAAGGCTGTCGTGCCATAGGGACGGAAAAAGTTGGTATCAAAAAGGAGAGGATAAACGCAGTAAAGCAATTGAAGTAATGAAAATTACTCATTCGCTAAAGATGGGCGTCAGAGGAAATTATGTACGGCCTTGCGCCTTTACCAAATATCAAATGTGGTTTATTCTCCGCCAGGTCGAGAATGGTTTGCGCGAAGACGCTGTTTGCCCACGCAAACCAGCTGCGTGTGTATTTGGCAATACGATTCACGTCCACACTCTCGTGGACTAGACCTAGAAGACACGAATCACGTACCATGTTGATGGACTCCATAACCTCAGCATCGGAGTTTGCAGTCCGGGCACGTACTAGTACGGACATCGGCCAGGCATTTTGTAGACCAACTACCACAAAGGTGGTTAGATGTGGACTTGGGAAAAAAATAGCAGGGAGAATATAACTTACTATGGGGTCCACCAATACCATGGAACGCTGATCCAGTAAGGTAGTAAGGGTTGCCAGTTTTCGAGAGAATCATCTTTCGGGTATTTTTATAAATCTCATCATTTTCGTCGACAAAGCCAAGCAGCGGCAGGGCTAATAGTGAAGGGAGATTGGCATCATCCATGAGAATGTTTGACCCGTAGCCATCAACCTCAAAAGCAAACACCTGACCCCAGACTTTATGTGTTATCACAGCATGGTTGTAAATACCTTCCCGGATCTGTTCAGAGTATCGCTTGAGTTTTTGAATCAGGTCTTTATCCCCTCCAACTTTAGATAGAGTTTCTGCTGTTCTTTTTAGCTCAACAGACATCATTGCATTAGCAGGTATGAAGAATCCTAGAATAGAGGTATCATCACTCGGTCGAAAAGCACTGCGAACAAGCCCAGTACCGTTGCCTAGCGGGTTGCCAATGCCCATTAGACTCAAAGTCTCTGTACCAGCATTGGTATGTCGCTGGAAGGTATACTCGTTGCGCCGGTATTGCCCATTCTCATTGAAAGTAGGCTGGCTTTGTTCGTCCAATACTCGTAGAACAGTGTTTAGGGCTTCATACCACCGGGGTGTCAAGAAAGCCTTTGACTTGGTCTCCTCATAAAATTGGTTTCCGAGAGAGAGGAAGTTAGCAATAGAGTCAAGCTCATATTTGCACTCAAAAACGACGCTTGGTTCATATGCAGGGTGAACCTGGTCCATTTGCCCATTGTTCGTTGGAGGTAGATTGCTCGGGGGAGGGGGTTGGAAGGCATTGCAATACGGCGACTGGATAACAAATTCGGCCTGCGTATTTATAGCTCCCAGTATCAAGTTCTTTATTTTAGGGTCTCCGTTCGCCAATTTCTGGTATTGCGCCAGCTGGTTCGTTGAATCCCGGAGCCACTCAGCGTTTATATCACCAGTGACGATAAAGGACTGGGGGCCCTCCCATACGCCGCCCGCTCGCTTGTTCTTCGAACTTCGCTTTTTCTTCTCTGTGCCATCGACATGCCATCGAACAGTTGTGTCAAGTGTGTTAGGGAACGCATTTTCAAATATCCGAGCGAGATCTTTGTCGACCATGCGCGAGGTGATGTCCTTTATCACCTTCTCAACCAAGGGAGAGGAGAACGTCCGGCATTCTGGTATAGGTCGCTGATATGAGAGCTTGAGAGGGCCCTCGCTGTATGGAGGACTAAGTAAATGCAATAGTTAGCGACACTGGATGTCTGTCCACTGGTAACTACATTCGGACGGAGGTAAAACGCACTGTTTCGTCTGCGAGTACGCGACGTAATCTGGACAAGCTTCCGTTATATCCTGCTTGCGCGCATGCAGGCTAGCAGCCCAGCTGTCCGCAGCCGATACTTCGTGGCAGGCGAGCGCCCCAAGGACGGCAATAATGTCGAGAAACCGCATCACTGCCAGCAGCTAACTATTAACCAGTTAATGCAGACTTTTGTTGAGCTGCTCGACGTACTGCGAAACAAGAGGCTCAGGGGGCAAAGATGGAGAACGGCGACAGCTTTTCGACTTGGCCTTGGGTGTGCTATTTATCATCCTCGCACAGAACCGCTCGCTCCATCCCGGTCCAGCTCCCAGTGCGCGCACAGCTCTTATAGCCCCAGAGGATGCCAGTCCTGGCGGAACGGAGTAGGAAGTGGTGGAGCTGGCGTGGAGAAGTAGCCAGGGGCTTCCTCGCTTTTGGTCTTTTGCTTTTTCCTCAGTTTTGCCGTGTTGCCTTCTTTTCTGCCTGTGATAGCAAAGCGACCATACGGGGTCAAACTGTCGGCGCTTATGATGTAACCGTTATAGGCCTTCATTTACGGATCCACCGACGAGGCCAGGCCCTGCGCTTTGTCTACTTGATGCAAGTCTGTATGTGCGACGAAGCTGGTTGTGTTGTCTTGTGATCTCCAATATTCTTTTTCGATCTGCAGGCTCGGAGCAGTTGATGAGATCAGGATTCCGTCCCCCAGCCGAGTTACAGTGGTGGAGCAGATGGTTATCCCATCCCTGTTCCTGTATGCTCTGTACGAGATGACAGGTATTTGGTCACAAGGAGGAGGTTGATGTTAACGTGCCCAACGGGTCGCCGATTTGAGCGCTCTATAGTAAGCTCTATAGTAGAGAAATAAAGGAGGATTAAGAAGGTTTGTTTCCCTTCCCTTTCGTACATGCAGAGTAACATCCCATGAAGCAGGCTATTTCCTACCAAAGAACGACATTATACTACCCTGACTGGATTTGGCACCACCCTTTGTCGATTTTGCGGATGAAGATGGCAGCGGTTTTCTTTTCTGGGGCTCTGGCTCATCTTCTGAGAAGGATTCCCATACCGGTTCCTCCTTGGTGACTACAGGGAAAACAGTACTCTTGTCAGCTATTTTTAAATTGGAAGTAGGCAGCGGAAGGACTTTAACTGAACTTACCTAGATACCCTTCTGCATCCCTTGACACCTTCTTTTTCATTACCTGCCGCCTGCCTCTTCGCCGTTGACCCGTTGGCCGTTTGTCTGACACACTGGACTCTGGTTCAGGTTCGGGCTCCTGCTTCTGCGGGGGAGCTGGGGTTGATGCCAGGGAGGCTTGGTCACTTTCTTCAGGCGCCTCCTCTTCCTCAGGTGGCGATTCTGGTGCATCTGGCATATCCTCATCTTCCATCATGTTAGTATCTCGGTATTCGACGGCAAGCAGATATTATTAATATTTACCTTCCATCATCTTTCGGAGGCGTTCTTCTCGGTCTTTTCTAGATTCTTGTTCCTTATTACTGGTCTTTTTCCCAGTATCCAGGAAAAGGTCCTCTCTTTCCTCCTCAGACTCATCATCTAGCATAGCTATACAAGGGATTAGCAAAGATCAAATTGCTTGACTCAAGGTGGTGTTGCGTACTGTTATGAGACTCGTTTGGTGTCGACTTTGAAACAGTTAGCAGTTAATTCCAATTCCCCAAGGGGCTAAGGGGTTTTCTTACATCTGCATCGTCATCCTTAGCTTGTTGCTTTGGCTTTGATTTGGCAAAAGCTTTGAATATACTTGAAGAGTCACGTTTGAGTGTAGGTTTGCTTTGAGACGACTTGGCTGTTGATTGCGAGCTTCCCAGTGTCCGAAAAGGAGTTGAAGATGGTTCTGGCTTCTTATCCGTTGACTGAGTTATGGGTTTCTTACCAGAAGGCTCTTGTTCTGCCTTTTTGACCATAGCTTTCTGTATTGGGTTCTCTTCTTTGATGGGCACCGGCATAGCCGCTGGTGTTCCCGACCGTCTCTAAAATAAAAGTGAGCATGGGATTTACATCGTTGGCCAAAGTATACCAAAGTATACATACCTTAACATTATTATTCTGGATCATCCCACACTTTTCATTGTGCTGAAAGACGTCGTCACCAGGAGAAGTAGATGATACCTGTCCAATGTCTGCCAGCACATTCAAGTCTGGGAGTGAAGTTGGTTGTACACTGTATACAAAAATGGATAAAACCTTCTGGAAACGGGACTTTGCGTCTTTAAAAGATGTTAGCATAATCCAACCCTAATCCAGGCTTAAAAGACTTGCCCTCCAAATCTTCTTCCGGAACAAGTAATATAGAAGTAATAGCAGGTCCAGCCACAGCTTCTGTCGTTTCGGGCTGAGCTGGTTGACTGCCCACGACGGGACTGCTCTGCATCACCTCATCTTCGCCATCTTTCAAATGGTTTCTACTCAGAGGCAATGGTTTGACATGACGAGAAACTCCAGCCAGCAGATAAGTCGCATGGACTGACTTTGGTTTCTTCTCATTTTCAGAGCGATGAAACTCGTATAGCATTCTGTAGCAGTATCTTAGCCTATGAACAACATCTCTGGGCCCTCAAAACATACCGCTTGGCCTGGTTGCTGTGGACTCTCTGCGCTCTACTGAGAGCTTTATATGTGACCTAGATATCCGCCGGTCAATGACACTGCAAGCTCGATATACGCATGAAACCTCTCCTACGTACAAATTCCTCGTCACTGAACACCTTCCCAGCCAGGAACTGTTTGTAGCCTGTTCCCATCTTTTGTCATCCCTCGGTCTTCTTCTACTCTCTGCCTCGTTAACGTCGTCGTTGTTTTGCTGTTGTTAAGGAAACGCGTGAGAAAAACCAATTTACGCGTATCAGTCAGCGCAGGTCTTGGCGCTCTCCTTGGGGGTGTTTTCCATTTCAGCCTCAAGTTGCGACGCCATCGGTTTCTCATTCTCTAGCAAGCCAGCTTATAACTGTTTTATTTGATCACTTCAGACAGATAAGAGAGAGGATAGGAGGACCCAGCCGCCTCTCTCGATGGATCGCAATTTCGATATACCTGATTCCACCGACTGGACAGCCACACCACTCCCAGATGTTGCTCACTTCGAATCCGCCTTACGATGTCAGATATGCAAGGACTTCTTCGACAACCCGGTCATCACCTCTTGTTGCCATACCTTTTGCTCTCTATGTATACGGCGCTGTCTGAGTTCTGAAGGAAAATGCCCTGTCTGCCGCAGCAGTGACCAGGAGCTTAAGCTACGCCGAAACTGGGCTGTTGGGAGCCTCGTCGAGTCATTCAAGACAGCAAGGCCGTCAATGCTAGCGTTTGTGAGGAATAATGCGGTTCATACAACGGTAGTATCCAGACCAGGGTCAGAGGATGCAGTGGAAAGCCCGGCGACGAAGAGGAGAAAGATTGACCATACCGGTGGAGATACTGCTACGGGCCTGGAGACGAGCAGGAGAACGAGGTCACAAGGCAGGAGATTAGTAAACAACACAAAGTCCGAGGACGAGCCTGTGATTATACCAGATAGTGCAGATGAAGAAGACGGGGAATTCAAAGAAGATGAAGAGTATCAGCCAGGTATGAGCTTGCGTTCAGTCTGATGTTTGTCTTCTTCCAGTACAGAAGTTAATTCTCACTTTAGATGACGGACTTGTGGCTTGCCCCGTGTGCATGAGAAGAATGAAGAATGAAGCGGTGTTTTCTCATTTAGATAACTGCACCGGCACGCCAGAAAAGGGGGGTGGCTCCAAGTCTAATGGGTACGTGTTTCTGTTTCGTCGTACTCTACTCGAATTATTATTAATTCTGTCATCTAGAATTATTGGGCTTCAAGGGCTTAGAAGCTCCCCAAGCACTCCAAAGACCCTCTCTCGACTTCCAACAATAAATTACGCCATTTTCAAAGATAACACGCTACGGAAAAAGCTCAAGGAACTTGGTATTCCAGACTGGGGTCCGAAGCCTATCCTACAAAAACGGCACACAGAATGGATGAATTTATGGAATGCAAATTGTGACGCTATAAATCCTAAATCAAAGCGAGATCTTCTCCGTGATCTCGATGTTTGGGAAAGGACCCAGGGCGGATTGGCGGCCTCGCAAGCTTCGTCGAGAGCCAATTCTGCGATAATGAAGAAAGACTTTGATGTGACTGCTTGGTCGCAGTCGCATGATGATGACTATAGAAAACTCATTGCAGAGGCGCGCAGTATGAGAGCTAAACGTGTAGCGGTTTCTAACGGGGATGCGGAAGGCCAACCAAATGAAGAAGAGGTCAATGAAGGGTCACCATCAGCGCCAGTGCCAACACCGATGGCAGCGGTTACGACACCGTCTAACGAGCCAGTTCTAGAACAACCGAGCGAGTTGAAGGAGGCGGGAGGCGAGCAAGAGCATGCTGAGATAGAGCCTGATATCACAGACAAATCGATGCAGGTTGCTGTAGTGGCACCATAATTGCAGTTGTCTCACGAAGCTGGAATTGTCAATTCACTTGGCTGCCATCGTCTCGGGGTATACTATATTGGTTTTAAGCACGCACGTATACCTTGTAGAGTATCTCCCCCCGGAAGGGAGAACGAAAAAGGAGTCTACTCTATCGTTTCTGTTAGAGCTTTGGTGCTCTGCTTCGTTCTTTCTGTTTGGTTGTCGCCAATTGCCATCTGCGACAATTTGTCAATGCTCTCTTCCAGATCATCATCAGTGGCGTGAGCGGCAGGAGTTTTTATTACCCCTTGCTTTTTCTCTAGCTCCGCTAGACGTTTCCGAGTTTCTTCTGCTTCCTTCTCCTCTCTTTCTTCGCGCTCCTGGTCCTCCAGCTCTTTCAGTTCATCGTCTAATTCAGTCTCATCGATGACCGGTCCAGCCTCGTTTATAAGACCTCCGAGCTCATCCACATTATCCATTTCCTTTCTGAGTTCTTCAACAACATCTTCGACCTTGTCCACACCTCCAAGCTGGGAGTTAAGCTGCCGGAGAACTCCAGTGCTTGATTGCATAACTCGTACTATATCTACTTGGCTAGCAGCCTGCTCCACTTTTGAGTATACCTCTTCAAGCTGCCATAGGGTATCCGTCCGCTGTTGAAGGTTGCGCTCTGCGAGCTTCCGGAGCCGAAGTGAGGATAGAGCCAGGATCCTATTTTTGTTTGCGAGCGCGCTCTGCGCATTGGCAGTAAGCTCTTTTATTTTCTCACTCAAGGTGGACACCTGCAACGTTAGTCGTGCAATTGTTGCCTTGAGGGAGGCAATTGATGCATCTTCCTCAGTGATGCGATCCGTGGTATCACTTGCATCCCTAAATTTGATTGTCTATAGGCTTATTAGCAGGCTTGAACATTGGATATATCAAGGCCACGTTTAGGGCATACTTTTCCATCGTATAGTATAATATTCCTATCTCTCGAAAGGAATGTAAGTAGTACATTAAAATCCGTCGTAGATAGCAATGTCTCTTCTCCAAATATATGCGCAAACTGTAACATGAACATTTCTTTAGAGTATATGCGATCAACACTTGAGTTATGGTGACCAACAACCCCTTTTACAAGCCTGCCTGCTGCTTGCTAGCAGAATACGGTCAGTGTTAATACATTTCACTTCATATGGGAAGATATATGTACCTTGACATTGTCTACAAGTACCAACTCGCTCGTCTGCAGCGTTCCTGTACCAGCTAAATTATCGATATCCGAGCCCGTAAGCACCCCACGAGCTTGTTTCATGCCCCACATGACCACTTGTGATAGACTCGGAGGGCTGGGTAACCGTAACCAGCCACTCCTGAAGGGGCTTGTCTGACTGTTCAAAAACGTATCGAGCAGCATCATATGCCCAGAGTGTAATGCTTCATCCTACTCGCTATCAGCATATACTAGCGCGTCAAGTTGTTAAAAACCTGTCGTGAATTCGAAACACGCACGATCGCACACTGTAGGGACAGCGGTCTTCCCCACTCTCGTGTTTCCAGGTCTGCCATGAGGGTATTGCTAGTTCGTAGGACAAGTAAGTTGTTTCTGTGTGATAGGCTATCTTTCCGAGAATTTGACTTCGGGGCAGAGCTGGAGGATAGAGAAGAGACATGGCCGGCTAACGCAGCATTCGACAGAGCCCGCTGCCACGCCGTTACATTGCTATTATATCCATCGGGATTTGTCTGTTTCTGACGAGAGAAGTCGGAGTATAACGATGGTAGACGAGCCCTTTATGTAGACAAGGAAAACAGGAGTTAGCTTGATATGAGAGGGACACCACGCGGAGGAAATAGTGGCGCATACTTGCGGAAGGCATCTTCGTGGTCAAGGATGTATGATAAGAGCTCACTCATTGCGACTTCACTGAAATATGAGTGAAAAGGGCCAGAGAGAATGCTGCCAAAACATATTCTTCGACTAAAGAAAGACGGGCCGGAGCTTCTGTGAGTTTCGATGTTGACGTTTGGCATTCGATGTTCAACTGCCGCGCTTATGCATCGATTCTTGGCGAGTTTATCGCGCTTATCGCAACTCTAAAATTAGTAACGTCGTACCTAAAATTAGCCGCCCTCACTTCATCTACTTAAGCCCTCTATTCCTGTTATTTTAGTGGCGTCATATTTGCTCAGCATCGACTATCATATTTTTCTGTGTCCATAAGATACGGAGGCAGTATGCATGGGTCAAGATGAATTGTTAATGAAATACACCTATGACGTCATGTCGATATGGATATAACATCTAGCACCACGACTGTGATATCCCATCCGCAAATCGAATGTAATAACGCGATGATACACTTTTATATACCTGATACAATGCAGGTAACGACAAGAAGTCAGACACGGGGATGCGGTGAACCTTACAGTACTATAGATGACCGAATATCCACTTATGCTACAATGTATCCTGTTTTCTGAACACGAACATCCCTCCAAAGGTATGACTAAAGACCGAGTGATGTTGGCACTATTTCACTAATCCTATTTTAGGTGCTCGATTGGTCCAATGATGGGGCATACAGAGAGATACTACTGTCAGAAGGGGACAGTGATCCTCCGGATACCCCTTGCATCCTCCAAACAACTGACCTGGGTTCAATCACTCACGGTTCTCACAAGCCCATGCCTGATTTCGTGTCTCTTATTTTTGAACTATACAGATAACAAGATTCGGGACTGGATGGAACATCATCGGTGCCCGGGATTCGCAGAAGCTACGTTTACCGTCCTTGACCAGCTAACCATTGCTGAGGGTCCATATCGCGTTGGATACTGCAACAGTCTCTCCGATCCGCAACCTGGCACTCGAATGTTCCCTACGATCCCTTATAATGATTTATCAGCCTGGGTTAAGATTGAGTTGCTAGAAATATCTTGGTATGAGATGGTTGACGAGGCAGAAGGAATATTTACATGCAATGATCCGGCCGCGGCTAAGTAACTAAGCTAGACTGAGGAGTGCCAAGTGACACTATAAGTGTCTATGGCATGAAATTGCTATCACTTGTGAAATTAGGCAGGCCTTTCATCCACACACTTGTCAAGGAGTTCAACCAAGCCCTTGCGCTCATAGACCCAAAGAGAGCGCTAAAGACAGCAGAGAACATCCGGAGAGTATGTTAACTGGCATGGACCAGCAGGAATGGCGACAACTGTATGGCAATTAAACTCTCGAGACATGGCAAAACAGAGGCGAAACGAGCCGTTTGCTTCCCATCCGCCTGTACAGGGCATAGCAAGGGACGAGGAGCCGCCCACAAGCTCTAGGATGAAAGGTGACTCCACTGTCCTTCGAATCACGTCCGTTAAAGAAAGCCGATTTACGTGCAATGAACCATCTTTCTTCTAATATGTCTAATAACGTTTCACCTAGATCAGATGTCCCTATTAGGACGCACCGAAAGGGTCGCGAAGAGGAGAAAAGGCACATTGATGACACACTGGACATTAGGAGAATCGCTGGAAGATATAACACAGATAGGTAGTCCGGCAATGGCTGCAAAACTGAAGCACAGAAAAATAAGGAAGGCGTTTAAATGAATTAACCAAGGTATGGAGTATCTGCTACCGAATCATAGAAGGTGTTGGTGGTCTTTCATTCAAACTCATCATCTTCAGGCTCTTCATCCTCCCTTCTTAGAATCTTGGCTGATTGGGTATTTTCTAACGGCCCAACAGACCCCAAAATGGATCGCCGGTGACGACGCAAAGAAGGCGTCTCATTCATCTCTTCGGTAGCATCAAGTTGCTCTTCGGAAATCTCCTCCTCCTCTCCCTCTAGTCCTTGGGCCTCGAGACACCCCATTTTCACAGACAGCCTTAGCTCCTCTACATAAGTTCGCAGATCAGGAAATGCAAATAACCCCTCTTCCAATATAGGCCCATAGTATCTCTCGGCTTCCTCAAGGCAGCTAGATGCAAAGGCAGGTTTACCAATTGCTAGCCAATAGTCAGCAGCCAGAAGCGACCACATACCGGCCTTCCGTCGTCGGGTTCCCCATTTGGTACCTTCTGTTGCAACCTTTGCGGCAAAACATGCAGAAGTCCGTTCGGAGACTAGAATTCGACCGATAGGACCGACGAGGTTCATGTTGAGGACTTTCATGTTCCACTTGGCGGCATTTTCAGCTGCAGAACCGCCACGGGACTTCAAGAGCTCTGCTCCAAGTATGATAGTGCGTAACGTATTTTGGCCATCTGAACATCGAGCTAGGTATGAGTAACATGCAATGTCTAGCAGTTGGTCAACAGTGTCGACTCTGGATTTATTAGTTGAGGTAAGGGGGTTAAGTAGCATGCTTATAGCACACATCTCATGGGCTCCGGCATGGTATCTCCAAGCCTTGTCGTTCCCAAAGTCGCTTCTTAGAAGGTCGTAAGTTGATGAAGCAAGCTTAAAGTCACGGAGCATAAATGAATAATCTGCCATCTTCCGTAATAATGCTTCGGGGGAATCCGGTTTATAATAACCCTGGTAGGGGTCGTAGTTGCTTCCACTACCACCACCTCCAAAAGCGCCGGAAGACTTTGAACTCGAACCAAAGCCGGTCCAGCGTTTAGATATAGACATGAAGCGCCCGCTCAGGCCTCTTCTCCTGGAAGCGACTTGTTCATTCCACATGGCCACACGGTTCTCCATGTGAGGTATAACAGACTGCGCAACCAACTCCCTGATAAAGGATATAATGGCCGTAACATCGGACTCGAATATATGAGGGGATTCCCAGCCCACGTCTAACAGGGGCTCTGCGAATACAAAATACGTTAGATTAGCCACGGTCAATTTGCTTACTATTATAGGGAGTATACCTTGCTCTTTGGCTTCTATCAACTCCTCTCGCGAACTTTGCCATTCGCAAGTTGGAAATGGCATACCGTCGTCATCTGTCACAACGCATTGATTACTTCGAAGCCGTAACATGTGACAATGTAGACCAAAATGTCGTTTCATCTGATCGAATAACGCTGTTGATTGGGTGATGTCGTCTCTATCCTCATCATGAACGAGGACATAATACCGGAGGTATTCTGGATGAATCCAGGGTTGGGGGCCTTGCTCTCCATGACTTGTACTGGCATAAAGCTGACGTAGTGCTTCTAACGGAGATGGTGTACTGGAACTGATAGCTATAACACATGCCACAGGGTGAAGAAAGGTTTCATGAGGAGTAGGAGCGTCTGCGGACAATAACCGTCTTAAGAATAGCCTATATAAAGGAGACGACAACGTCACTCCTTTTGGAGTGGGTTGTCCTGCGAATATCGCATCACTGGCCGCTCGACTAGAGGGTTCGAGATGGGTTTCCAGGACTTTTTCAATCTGCGTCAAAGGGGGTATCTTGTCTATGTCTTCAGCTCCTGCGGCCGAGGGCTGCCGGCTACCATTTGAGTGCACAAATCTCACCCCGTAGTCATCCCAACTCCGGCTTGATCCCACTCCGTCTCGAATGATAACCTTGCCGGTAATTTTCTCGCCAAACGGCCGCAGGAGCTCGCAGAAACCACCCTTCAGCCCCTTTCTCCGCACGAGTTCGTTCGTCTCTTGCGAAGCGTAAACGCTGATAGTCGGTGAGAAGGCCCGAATTATTGTTGACCGTATGTCATCTGCAGCATCGATCTGATGTCTGGCGGGTGAGAGTGTTGAAGATCTGGAAAGCCGCTGGGAGGAGCGGGAAAGTCGTCGATCAGGCGAGCTGGCTCGGGATGAGGGCGCAGACTGTAGCTCGGAGGCCAGGGAGTTGGGTAGGGCGCTCTCGGAGAGAGACGTCAGCGCCGACTGCTGTGTATTCTGCAGCCGTTCAGCGTACCTGGACTTGGTGGGAAGCGGTGATGCCGGCGAGAAGGAGGGCGGCGGTTTGATCGGGGGAGCATCCTCGGGGGTTGTCATGGACAACTCGGTCTTGCTGACGGAGTTTGGAGTATGCGTGTAGCAGATTGGCTGTTTTCCGTGAACATGTAGCCTATGCTCTTCGCTGTATGGGAGAGTGCCTTTCAAAGTATTCTTCGAGTTGTTGTGAGATCCAACGTCGAGGCTGAGAATGTTGATGTTGGCGTTGACGTGACGTTGACGTTGACGATGTTGTTCACAAGCAAATCTGCCCAATAGTTACATGAAAAACGAAAAAAAACGAAATAACAACTTAGTTCATGACTTCATCAAGCCGAGCAGCATCTCTATCAACTATTCACTGCGGCATTCTACGAGATAAATGGGCGCCTTTGCTAATCATTGTTCGTTATTTTCAGGCGATAGCCCGGTTTAGGTGCGAATCCGCTGTTTCCCTGTCTCAGATGATTGATTGTTACTGACTCACACCTAGGTAGATACAAGCGCATCTCCCACTCCAATCCCAGCAGGAAACATATAGACATATATACCTGTGGACATCTAATCGATGCGCCTGTTTCTCAGGCCACTGGAAATTCTTTGTCGACGAACACCTCGTGCGCGCCAACAGCCTAACCTGAAGCCTATTCGCCGTCTAGCGAACTTGAATCGCTTCAACCACAGGCAACAAGCGGCTGTTTTGCCTATGAGTGGCCTTTCTGGTGAAGCTGGCAGACCAAACAAACGCAGGCGCATAGTAGAGTTAGCTGTATATGAGAGCACAATGACACGGAGGGCTGGAGTGAAGATACCACAGGTGCAGCTGAGCTCGGAGGAAGCACTCTTGCGAACGCTGCTGCTGGACACAGTGGAGTATATTCGGCGTAAGAATAACGATTACCCCAAGGAACCTGGTCTCGTCCTCCGGTTTACTGGAGGTTGGGTGCGTGACAAAGTATTAGGCGTTGATAGCCAGGATATTGACGTCGGGATCAGCACTATGACCGGCTACGATTTCGGCCTGGCGCTGAAGGAATACCTTGATATCCCAGAGAATCTTGAGAAATACAAGGCTCACTATCCGGAGCATGCCCTCAAAGGAGTTATTGGCGGGCTACATAAGATCGCCGCGAATCCAGAGAAATCAAAACATCTCGAGACAACTACAATTCGGGTCTTTGGATTTGACGTAGACTTGGTTAACTTGAGGAAAGAAACTTATACAGACACCAGTCGGAACCCACAAGTTGAATTTGGAACTGCAGAAGAGGATGCTCTTCGTCGTGATGCTACTGTCAATGCGCTATTTTACAACTTACATACCGGTGAAGTAGAAGATTTCACTGGCACGGGGCTGGCTGATATGGAAGCAAAACTGATTCGCACACCGCTGGCACCCTATCAAACATTCAAAGATGACCCATTAAGAGTTCTAAGGTTAATCCGCTTTGCCAGCAGACTCGGATACACTATTGATCCCAACACTGAAGAGTCGATGTGCGATGATGATATTAAGCATTCCCTCAGGCTCAAAATAAGCCAGGAGAGAATTGGTATCGAAATAGAGAAGATGCTCCGCGGTATGTTTTCTAGAACTATGGTAAGGCTTGTATGGGGAAAAATATACTGATATAGCTCTTCTAGGCCCTGATCCCCTTGCCGCATTGACGATTATAAACAGGCTGGGTCTATATGACACTATCTTCTCAGATCATCTGAGCGCGACTGATGTTGATACGTCTTCTTGGCCAGTCGCCTATACTCTTTTGAATAGTATCCTAGACGAAACGGATTATCCCGAAGTGCCCCTTGAGCTTCGGAAGGCGATCAAAAGCTTCCTTATCCGTGATAAGGACGAAAAGTATCGATCCTGGATGATTGCTGCACTATCTCCTTGGGCGATGGTTGATGTCAAGCAACCCCTAACTGAAGAAGAGGCTAGAAAAATGGTCCCCCGCCCAACAAGGGTTGCTCGGGATGGCCTTAGATGCGAGAAGAAATTGACAACCTTGTTAAGTGTAGCAGTCACCCGCTACGGTCTAATATCAGATGTCAAAACGGCGTATGTTAGCGAGAGGTCCGATAATACCAATACCACTCTATCTGACGACCGATGGAAACTTGCAAAACTTCTCCGAACTCTAGGAGCGGATTGGAGGCTTTGTTTTATTCAGGCAATACTGCTAGATGTTATGCAAGGGAAAGCCGCCCAAGCCGGTGAGTTTTGAAGACTTCCCGCTTCTACATTAAAGTATACTAACTTCACATGGATAGTTTTGAATGATTACCTTGAAATCCTGAAATTTTTAGAGCAGGAGAATCTCCTTGAAGTAACCAACCTTAAGCCTCTTGTGAATGGACGTGATATGATTAAAGCCTTAAACTCGAAAGCAGGAGCATGGCTGACAACCGCTCTGGAAATTGCTGTAGAATGGCAAATTCGGAATCCAGGCCGGACAGATGCAGAGGGCGCAATAGAGGAAGCTATACGCAGGAAAGACGAGTATCAATAATCAAAAGTGTTTGCAACTAGAGTAGACGAATGGAGTATTTCAGCAGTGGTGTCGCTATCGCCACTCTTTCTAGTGCCGCATTTAGACAGCAGGGAGCCCACCAACCAGTCTTGACCTCCAGACACTCTTAGATTGTCAAGTCTTCAATATCAGATGTATAGCCACACGTCTTTGCTAAACATTGGTAGCTTTCGAATTAGTGTAGACAAGAAGTTGTTAGTAGGCTCAATAAGTTAACGAATTAGTTGAGGTTGGACCACCAACACCAATTTCCATCTTTTAACTACCTAACTAACTAGCGCCGCTTGTTTATCCTCAATTTTACCTGCAAATATCTTCAAGACTTCGACCACCCACTATTTACAGGGCCAAAGCCTCCTTACCTATGTACCTACATAGCTCGCTGTGATTTTTTATGACTGGTGTCTTGTAAGTGGACTAAAATATGGATAAATGTCGTGAAACAGCTCGGAAATTTGTCAAGCAGGCCACAAGCAATAGTAGCCCGGACATCTATACCCAAGCTGTGACGACATGCAACGTTGACCTCGAAGGTCTCTGGTCAGATATTAGTGGACACAAAGGTGACAATAATGTGAGTATTTGCATTTTGCTCTTCATGAATTCGGGCTAATAAGTAGTAGGTGTTAGAAAATTTGCTCGTCGCAGAGGCTTGCCTTCGCGACGGGCACGCTCAAAAAACGAAAGATGATCGAAATTTAAATGTTGCAAGCTCACTATTATACTGGATACTGGCTACTCTTCCTCCAAGAGAAGAGCTTGCATCTGTTTGGAGTGAATTTCAACTTGCGGATGGTTAGCTCTAACCCCCACTTGCCTCGTGGAAGGCCTGATTCTAACCGTAAGAAGAGGGGCATAAAAATACTATAATATCGACATACCGAGAAGATCGGCTTAAAGCAACCATTGGATTGCGAGTTATAACCTATATAGCACCCATTGTCCCGGTGAATGAGGTTAAATATGGGGAAGATATCCTCTCAAGCCTTGCTATGTTCAGTTCATCAAGTGACCCTTGGACAACAAATGAAGCTGCCCAAATGGCGACCAACCTTCTCCAGAGATACGAAGTCAAACTCCGGGAAGAAGGCAGACTTGGGAATGTCATTGAAGGAATGCTTCGCAGAAAGGTGAAACCAGCCTTTTCTAAAACGAAGACTCCAGCAATAACTTCTGCAGGTCGCAAGGATATGCATCCAATCCCCAAACCAAGTTTTGACCCCACGTTGTTTGATACAGGGACCAAACCGTGGAAATTTAAAGAAGGGTATATTGTGTCAGTTCTTAAATGGATTGTTCAACAGTATCAGGTATGTGACCCTTGTACCAAACCAACAATCCGGTATCTAAGCTAAGGTATGAATATAGAACACAGATCATAATGTGATCGAACAGCACTTTCCATTACTTGTACCCGCAATTTTATCCTTCATCGATGATGAAAATATTCCTTACAAAGCTGCAGGCTGTCGCTTGCTCGAGGTTGCCCTTGGTCCACTAGAGCAGGCCGGATCTGATATATTACGTCGAACTAACCTCGACTCTGTATTTCAAGACGCGTTGTCTCACTGCCTCTTATCTATCCCTACGATAACGCCAGAAAAAGACTCAGTATATCTCCTAAGCTTTGCATATCCAGCTATATTTACTGTTATCCGGACGCGATTCTCTGCTGTTACTAAATACCAAGGATGTTCCGACAGACCATTGAACACGAAATCCGAAGCTGAACTTGAAAAGGATTCCCAATTACGGATTGAATCACTTTCGAGACTTGTGCGCCACCACATTATATCCTCGTACCTTCATACCAGCAGCCCGAGGCCAACAGAAGACACATCTATTTCTTCATACCCGCACCCATTACTGTCTACACTTCTGCTGAAACAGCTGGCCGAAGCAGTGAGCAGCCTTGAAATTGAGGCTGCAAAGTACTTACAGGACATTGTTCCTTTACTCTCCTCAACACTCACAAATCCTTTCGGTTTGGCATATGTACCATTGCTCATCGCAGCTAGCCAATGCTATCAGTCAGTTATTTTGAATTGCTGGCCACGCTTATCAAGATGGAGAGGGGATATTTTGGCTGGGATATGCACATGCTGGTTTCGGTTGTGTGATGAGAAAGAAGACGGTGTATCCTCAAATGACGAAGAGCCGGATGACAGAAGACATCTTCGGTCCATTTTGAAAAGATTGATAATACTTTTGAAAGCTATTGAGTTTGAGAAAGTATATGACTTCGAAGCCGAGCTTAAGGCATTGGTAGATGCCGACGATAGACTAGAAAGCTTACTTAGATAGGATCGTCTTTACTATAGTCTGTTTCATAGACAAGGACTTCTATGTCTAAATTATAAAGGCAACTAGGGTATCTAAACGATCATATACGAAACACTGCAAAAAATGTGAAAGTTGAGAAACAGCATTTGAAGTGTTATACTTCAACACCTTGTTTAAATAAACTTTTCCCCCTTAGCCATTGCCTGTAACGTTTGTAGCGCTTTTTGTCATAATCCTCATTGTTAACAGTAAGCCCTTCATCTCCAACCGTCAAGAAATCGGTGTAGTCTGCCATGCTACTCTCAGCAATCGAGTTTAAGTTAGCATCTTCTAGGTTGCTCTGATTTGCGTATTCAAATAAATCTAAATTCGAGCCTCTCTCTTCCAAAGATGCAGCGGTCAGTGAGGCTTCTGAAGTCACAACCAGTGGCACCTTAAGCGGATGGTTGACATAGCGTTCATATTCTTCTGCTTCGGCAGAGGAAAGGGAAGGATTGAGAGAATCAGTAATCATTTGGCCAAAGCTCCATTGAGCAACCTGTGCTTTGGTGGCATTATATGGGGGTTGGCTATATGCACTTGTCAGAGAGATTGGGTCGTTGGTTGGGTGGGAATTTGTGACCAGGGCATTTTGTGTTCCCTTCAGGATGCCAGCTTGGGGAATAAGTCTTCCGGATGAGGGTTGTAGCCAATGCTGCAAAGGCATGGCACCCGAATAGCCGTTGTTTGAACCAGATTTAATATCTTTTAACTCGTCAGAGGGCTCTAGAATCGTAAGTCGTTTATTCGGTGTATGTCTCCTATCACGTTGATGGTCTGGCTCATGATCCGTTCTAACTACAAACGGGCTAAGATCGTGTTCTCCTGGATGCATGGATTGGAGTTGGTAGTCTGGCAATTTGGTTCTCATTTTAAATGAAAACATTTTTGAGAAGGAGGATATAGCTCTTGGTCGATAATATTCAAGCCAGTAGTCATCAAATTCACGGATACGCTTGCTTGCCAGAGCTGAGGAGGCTGAGGGTGCGGGGGGCATTTCTCGCTTTTGAAGGTGCTCTTTGTTATACCAATTAATGTAGTTTTGTTTATGTGTTGCAAGCCACGTTCGTGGATCAGAATGATGCAGATAATAATCTGTGGAAAGATTCCAGAGCATTGGGATATTTTTAGAAAACACATAATTTCCTAAAAATAAATTATACGCTTCCTGTCGTTGAGCGTCAAGGAAAGAATTGTTGTAGTACCGCTTGAAGCTCTCCACCATATCTCGAGAGTGACCTGTCCACTGGTTTAATTTCCGGTAGGTAGCCATAGTATTCACGAGATGTGAGCCTCCATACTGCACTGCAATGGTATCTCCGTGGCCATGCCACATATTTGTGAATGTGTTGATAGCATCCGTGTCATAGTCTATGTATGTGTGGTCGATTAAACCAAGGGCTTGCAGCTGATATCCCAGAGCGCGTTTTGCAATGACGAATTGAGCGGCATTTGTTCGATCAAGGCAATCGATACAATTTGTCCTTGCAACTCCATTTTGCATACGTAGCCCAGATGCCCCATCTTCACCATTTCGGAAAAACCCAGTCTTCGGAATGATATCGTCTGCGATAGACTCTAATGTCCCGATGACATCTTGGTCCCGGCTCTTTGATGCTCTGCTCATGTCCCAAGCACGATATATAATTTTCTTATCGTCCGGGAGGAACTGATTCAAATAATTCACAGCATTTGTATACTCCGTCAATAGCTTAGATTCACGGGGAATTTTTTCTCGGGCCTTAATAAGATTTAGGACATAAACAGGACTGCCATATCTTTCAAAGAGGTTGTTGAAATGTAGGGCCGCCGCAGAATAGAAGGGGTCAACCACACTTAACGAGATGTCGGGCTTGGGTGTAACTCCGGTACTATCTTGTGTCCATGCTAGAGGGATACTGCCACGGTGCTGGACATAGGAGGTGTATTGAGGATTCGCGTAGAGTTCCGGACCAGGCGCATGGAAAGATGTGGTGAGCATATCTGAGACAATCTGTTCAGTCTCAACGTCATTGGCCACATATCCAAGATCATTCACCCCTCGTTTAAGATACCGAGCGCCAGCAAAAAACCTGGACCGGCGGGCAATGAGGGTTAAGTACACAAGTCTTCCATAGATTGATATTGCAGACTGGTCAACATATCCGTGGGTAATTGGCAGGAACCAGTCAAAAGCATTTTTCAGCAGCTTGATAACTGGGTTTAGCAAATACTGATTCCAAACGAACATAGAGTTGGGGTCACCATTTCCACGGTTTTTCTGTCCTGATCTGATCGCTTGTCGTTCCGCAACAATGTTATCTTGTAAGGTACGGGAAATATTATAAGAATAGCTGAAGTAAAAAGAGCGAGTCAAGTCGATATTATTCATCACCGCAACGAATCGAGCTTCATCTGCATGTTTTTCAGGTCTCTGCCTTGCTGTGGTAGAAGACTCTAAGGGTATAAGCTCTGTCCCATCTATTTGATAAATGTAGTGGCCCCCTAGCATGGCAACTTGACTTCGTTTGGTGATCACGAGCATATAATATGACCCGGTAAAACGTATAAACCCCAAAAGCCCCCAGGTGCTACAACGTAGCTTCAGTCCACCAGAACTTTTATTACCATCGTCCACAGCATCAAGGAGCTGGTTCATCTCTTTCTTTGAGTATATAGTTTCATCTTCTGCAAAGACGAGGTCTTCCTCCGGATCTGATGTACGGTCAATTTTTAGCATCCGGAAGCGTCGATCCAGGAGATCCATTCCAACTAGATAATATTTTGTAGCAGTTTCATATAGCGAAAATTTGTGCATTTTGGCAAACGGAAGATCCCCATCCTGTCCCGCACCCCCCATGCTACTGCCATCACTTCTGGTATCAGTGTCGTCCCGACCCTTATGGGCGGCACTAGTCGGCGAGGTGGTTCTTTCGAACGATTTGGCAACATGAGGCTCCTCATCACCACCTTCTCCGTCATCATCAAATATCAACATGCTAGCTGAGTCACGTCGTTCCTCAAAGGAGTTGTCGATGCTCGTTGAATTGCTTGTTTGTTGCGACGTTTGCCTATTCTTGTCCCCGTGTGTACGTTGTGGGTCGTATGGGTTCAAGACCGTTGCCGGGGAGTCAGCCAGAGACGAATTAGGACTATTGTTGTCTTCTTTGACATTAGTGAGTCCCTCATCATCGTGACGTTGAGCAGCTTTATCAAAGGACGTCCGCCTGGTATCAGAAGGCTCGTGCGGTTGTGGCTGACTACCAGCTGATTGCCCACTAAAGGAGCCCATCTCCGCAATAGATTTTAAAGACAGAGCCACGTCGTCGAAGCTCTCCATTGTTGTGAGCTTTCAGCCATAGGCTGGCAAAGCGATTATGAAAATCAATAGTTGTCTCCAGTTGTTTTAATGACCTACCTAGGTGTTCGCTGAAGGTCAGGTTTGATGAAGAGCGAGGTCAGAATCCAGCTTAGTCATACAGATAAGATAAGAGAGCTCAAGGATAAGCTGCTATGGGCCAATAGCAATTGAATGTGTTATATTTTTATGAGTAATGAAATATCATTGGCTGCGGCCCACCTGCCTTACCCAAATCACATGATTAATTCTGGATTACTAAGCAGAGATTCTTCTGTCTTCAACATCGAAAACATCCAAAAGATTTCCTCAAGCAACGCAACGTCAACTACGGAACATCAACATGCAGTTCTCAAGCAAATAGCTGACAAATGAAATCTTTCTATTAGTATTAAATCTATTCTTTGTGCAAAAGATATTATGAGTATATACAATAGAATAATCGTTACTCGTTAACTACCAAGCTAGGCTGGTAGGGCCAAGAATAACCTTGCGCAGCAATGCGAGGAGTTCCGCAATAAGCGCCAGGCCCAAAACGCTGTACGCTTGGGGGTCTGTCAAACCCATGAACTCCTCTGTCACTCTGCATCCTGTACCAACTGATTTACCCTCGAACCTGTCAGCAAGCCAGTTCAAGGCGCTAGGAGCGCCTGAAAGAGCTAGGAGAAGGTGCCCTGCCTTCAAATCGCGATTATAATGGACATTAGCACCGTTGTCACAGTAGTACTTGACTAGTTCATCGGTATCTTCCACGGGGCTGACTTCGTCTTCTTTGGATTTATAGACGAAGAGTGGGATCTGAGGGATTCTCTTCCCCATCGAGTTTTCGTTTATGATATTCACGTACTCTGGTCTGTTGAAGATACTCGGGTCCTTGAAATACGCGAAAATATCATCGAAGGCGAAATCGACAAGGTTGGCGGCAAAGCACTGGTTTGCTACCTTCAGAAAGTCCTTTCTCCTCTCCGGCTTTAGCATAACATTGATAGACGTCTCGACCAAAGGATAGTCCCTGCTCCATCCATATATACCAGCAGGAAGCAAACCAGCCCAGATACTCTTGTTCGCAGAATAGACGACTGAGGTGATATTGGGAACTGTTCCTCCGAGAGCGGCACCAGCAATCTTTAATTCTGGAGCATAGCATGGTTGAACTTCGACAGCGAAGCCGGAGGCAAGACTGCCTCCAGAATACCCCCACATGGTGACAGTAGCATCTTGCGCTATGCCGGTAAAGCAGTTTGAGGCCAGTGTTGCGCGAATACCGTCAAGAACAGCGTACCCGGCACGGTGGTTGGCCAGCCATGAGCCTTCCAATCCTTCAAAATCGGGAGTCGTCACTACCCATCCATTTTTAAGGGCGGCGACTATCAAGAAGAGTTCAACTCGAGTGATAATTGTGCCGTACTTGGGTTCCGTCTGATGGTCCCTTTGGATGGCGTAAGAAACACCACAGTTTGGGGAGGCAGCGTCCTCTGCAACCTGGAAGGACAGAAGCTTGTTGTAGTCGGGCTTCTCAGGTATTAAAATTGTCGTAACGGCGACAGTTGCATTGCGAAAATTATCGGATGTACGATACATGACATGATACGCGCCACTCAATCGCACGGGAATCTTGCCCAGAGTGACAATAGGGTTAGGAACTTTTCGCTGCTTCAGGATGGTACCTGGCTCAGCACATTCATAGTCTTGTGGCGGTTGATAGAATGGATCTTCGGACGGAAATGGGGCTGGGCCATGGGAATTGAATAGTGATGGTAGGGCTTGAGTGATGACAATGAAGAATAACAGGCCAAACCAGAATGTGCTGAAAACGACCATCCTTATACGGCCACCGTTATCTTGATAATCAAATATGATAAAAAGAACGAAGATGAAGAAATGAATAGAATGAAGGGAACGAATGAAGAGGGAAAAATAAAGGCAAATGAATGAATGAAGCGGAATGAAGGACTCACAACCAGAGGGATGATTGCTGGCTACAGATGAGAAGTCTCCTGGACAGCCGAAGTTTGAAGACACGGGAGCAAGCCGCATTTTATATTCCATTCTTCCGTACGGAGTAATCCATACCTCAAAGTAACTGGCTGTGGGAAAACTCTCCGGGCCTACTTTAGCTCGGCTTTCAGCTGTCCAAATCTACGTGGACTATCCTATCTCATCGCTCTTGCTATATCCTTCCCAAAGAAGATGATTATCCATCGAATTGGCAGCAATCCCGTGTTTATGATGATGGGCAGCATAAACTGCTTGCCATGCGATGCAATCCATTTGTGATGATTCCTTCGGTGCTAACCTCGGCCCTGAATAAAGCTGTTAGTTAGAGCCAAGAGCTTCCAGGGACCAACTACTTTAGTTACTTTGAAGCATTGGTCCTGGCGGCCAAGTCGCAAATTGAGAGCTGCCAGAAGGCTGGTGGCAACGGTTTTAAAATTGTAATCTCAATCTTCAAGGTTGATGATCTTCATGGCCAACCTGCGGCCAAGGCGTGAGAAACATTGCTCCGCGGTGCCAGATATCTTGACGGGGCACGCGGTAACCGTTATATTTTCTTTTTATTTTCTGGTGGAACTTCAGGAGTACAACAACCACCATGAAGCCGCTAAGTTCTGGATCTACGGATCTCTCTAAGTAAATCCTACGCTGAAGGTCGACCTACCTGGAGTTTACCAGCAACTACGGAGTAACCGTTGTTGAATCAAAGAGCTCTCCCAAAACCCCCCGAACATGAGTTACAGAGAGCAATCTAATGCCCAAAGATATCTTATTTAACACTTATCTTCGACTTAAAATGCTGCAAAAGTACAACTGAGGACTTGTCACGCAAAGGCAGGCAGTGAAGACCATATCCAGTTTAGTGTGATGGAGCCCAATGGTGGGCAATATATAAAGCGATGATATTAAGTGCCAGGGTAAGACCTTACTTAGACCAGTAAGACTTTTCAGTTCATCCTACAGGTGGGTAAAAGCCGTTTCTGGGCATGCCCTGCCAGCTCCTAGCGCCGGGCTATCGGCCTAAGGTATTCGTTATCGGGGCTGCGTTCTTTTGAAACAAGAGGTTCGAACGGGCTGCCACGGCAGAAGTGACGAAGGGGGTCGATATTGTTATTTTATCTTGTATTTTGAAGTAAAAATGGTCCGGAGTAGATTTGCAAAGAAAATCGTTGAATATTGGTCTGGAGGTAAAGCAGGCGGCAGGGACACACATGAGTATGGCCCAGGGGTGGTAATTCTGCCCGCGCAGATATAACCGCTGCTTCGATAATTGAAATGGGCCTGATTGAAAAGAGACTCTTGGTTATATACCTAGCATGGCCGATGAGAAAAGGGGTATATGCCGTGTATATTATTATTGCACATGAAAAGAGGAGACGCTAGGTAGGGCGGAGCAGCGGGTGTGCCTCGGTGTTAAAAATATATTTATCCAAACTGATAACATCCGGTTCGCTAAAGAGAAGGTAGAAGTATTTGAGCGTTTCCCCGGTCCAGAAAGATTCCATTTCGTCTGTGATGGTGGGATGTGCTGCTGTGACATCTTCAACAGCACCATAGCCAATCTGGGTTTTCGTCATTCTGTCAATGGCAGTGAACATTTCCCAGCCTTTATCATGGAGGGAGGTGTCTCCTGTAATTCGATAGAGGATAAACACAGATTCAATGGCCTCTGGTCTGTAGAGCGGGTACGAAGTTAGGATCACACCAACTTATGCGTAGCGGCCCGAAAAGAACCACTTACCGAAGATGATAGGCCGGGCTAGAGATGTCCTTGAAGCCTGGGTATATCCCCCTTTCCTTCGCTCGACGTTTCAGCTCTTCTATTGGCTGCTGATCATCATCTTCGCTATTCAGCCATTCTCGGATTTTCCAACTACATCCGACATGCTCATCAAAGCAGGGGACAGCACGGAAGGCCTCTGGCATGACACCTGAAGGCATACTCTTGTACGCCCAGATGCAACCTTCTACTAGTTTTTTGGCAATGTCAAGTTCATCTGGACGATCAAATATTTTAGAACCGATTGCTACCATTCCTCCAGCAAAGCACGTCAGATGCTGGCTGTCTGGCTCTAAGTTTATTGACCTCCCTCTCGCGCGCACGGTACCGGATATCAGGATATCATCGCCATTCTCTGTCATAGGGCGGAAGAACATGTGTTTCTTCGCCACATGGATTGCCTTTTCATACATCGTACGATACTGAGATGACCTTCCACCGAGCATAAGGTATTCCTTAAGTTGAGTGAGCTACAACGCGTCTACCAGGAGGGCTATGTGTGCATACCTTGGGCAGATATTCATACAGAGAATCTGCCAGTCCACCAAACGAGAATCGATTATCGGACATGAAGTTCGGCGTGAGAGCATCGATGGAAATAGGCCACAGGCCGGGGAGCGCAGTATAGTCCTGATTCTTATCTAGAACATTGGTGATACGCTGAATAGCATCATAGTATTTCGGATCACCCGTCAGTTGAGTCAGACGAGTGAACTCGACTGAGAGTGAGCCTAGCTCAGCTAGCACGTTGATGTTGCTAGCATCTTGATCTCGTTTCTCTTTGGAGGCTAACCAGAACCAACGAAGGACAGGCATTCGGTTCGGTGTGTCGAATGCAATGTATAATAAGTCGCCCAGATCAATAGCCTTTTCTAGGAGGACCGGATAGGCTCCTTTCGTCAAGTCATGCGCGGCCAGCAAGCCACCGAGATAACGAATCGTTATCTCGAAGATGTTGAGGGTTAGTGTCTCCGTTGCGGAGAAATCAACACGGGAGACAGCAACAACCGCTTCCTCGAACTCCTTCTTCAAACCCATAATCCAGAGCGTATCCAGACTGTCGATCAAGGTGGCCCCCCATCCGCCAAAGGTGTCTTTGCTCTTCCCGGTTAGTGGACCAACTTCGTCCATTCCCCAGGCATGCTTCTTATAACCATTCCAGGAGTGTAAAAAGGCTGACTTTATTGCGTCTCTCCTCTTTTCCCTTACTGCCTTTGCGGCTGCCTCTTCTTCCCCGAAGTCGTACTGGATAGTAGGAATATCGGCCGGCGACTGCGTGGGTAAGGGGATCATCGAGGTAACCGGGTGGTCTTGGGCATATTCCTTCCACCAATGGCCGTAATGCCGGTGCCGGTGGGCAGATGCTGAGCCATTGGAGATCACCGAGTTCGAACGAAGTAGGTAGAGGAGGAAAATAGACGATAATAGTAGAGGGAGGATCAATCTTCGACGGATGAAGCCCATATCAGATTAAAAGAGAAACTCAAGCAAAAAAAAAAAGAAAAAGAAAAAAGAAACGAAAGCAGTGGAGAGAGAGGAACCCGGCATGTAAAACAGTGCAACGAGCGTACAAGAACAAACAAAATACAGAATAACGATAATAATAACGAGAGACGAACACCTACAAGGAGAAGAAAGAAGACAGAGAACGCAGGGAGTGAAACGATCACACAGACGGCATAGTAGTCGTCATCAAGCAAGTTCCAGCCTCAGGAATCAGGAGAATGGCCAAGAGTCGCCCCCCAGATGATGCAGCCTGTGGAGAGTTGACTCAGCCAGGCCCATCGTCCGGAGGTTGATCGATCGATCTCAGGGGAAGAATCAGTGTAGTGTCAGTGTCCACGAGAATATAACAATAATAATATGCGGTGGTTGAGCTGGCCTTCGTAGCCACGAAGCGCTGGGGTGATGGAAGGATTTAAGTCCCAAAATTTTGCGAAGTGTTATTTGACCCCTGATGCTCCCAGGGATGACAAGCTCAGGTTAAAGCCGAGCCCCTGGTGGCCAAGAAAGTGTTCCTGTCTCATTTTCTGATAGCTGTTGTATATATATATGTATATAACTCGATCTTGCCATGCGGACGGCTTCGTGTAGGCAGCTGAATCAAGGCAGGAGTCTTCGACCGATAGCCGCTGCACATTGTAAATAATGGAGGGCGAGCACATAAAGAGTACTCCGTATGGCACTTTTGTTTGGGATCTCCGTCAGGCCCTTCGATGATCCCTGTACTTAGTTATAAGCAGAAGCGAATATTAAGATCCCAGTCTAAATTCTAACAACTTGGCCAACGCCAAGTCTAGCGTCAGCATGCCGTTCTCCATGATGGGAGTAGCTCTACCGTACGATAGAAGCATTTCCGACATCATAAATGCCTTTGAATATAACGGCCCCCGTATGCTGATGCGCATCGCGCCCCTGGTCACCTCAGCGTGTTCGTTATGGTACTCGTTCGACCAAGACTTCCTCATGGGCGTCGTCCTTAACCCCAACCGCCGAGCTCAGAGCAATAGCCTCCTGCCCTCTAGCTTCAGAAGCTTCTTTCGCAGTGGTCTCGTCCGCGTTGTCGGTCTTCTCGGTCTTACTCTTTTGTCCGGCGGCTATAACGCCTTCATTGACAAACCTGGTCATGAGACTCTATACTGGTACACTACCGGCACTCTGTTAGCAGCAAGTCAGCTTATCTTTGTTCCCTTCGCAGCGCCCAAGGTTTATGCTATAATTGAGAATGGGTCGCAGGGCGTGCCGAATTCAGATCTTGACAGCTGGTTGATGGTTCACCGTGTGCGTACCTGGGTGGTTGACCTAGCTGCTTGGGGCTGTTTTGTCGCTGCTGCTGTCATGTAGCTTCAAGGTCGTGTTAGGGAAGATGAAAGGCTTGCATGCATAACGTCATGTTGAATACAGACTATATCTATAGCCGAACCCATGTCGGACAGAGACATAGGCATCTTGTAGCTATAACCGTGAATAGTTGAATAGTCGGCTCCCGCTCGAGCTCCGAATCTCAACCTCACGTGACTCTTTTTCTTTCGAGCTGCGCGGCTTCTGCGGTTATAAAGATCAAAACCAGGCCCGAAGTAGGGAAGTATCGCGTACCGGCCATTGACAAAGAGGTGGAGAGGGAGGGTATCTTGGATGGCATAGATGCACGGCGGCCTCTGAGGAGTAAACCCGTGGCCAGGTCCTGGCTAGCAGGGAGGTACCGACGGCTAATGGTGCTGAAGGGTACAGTGACTATTATTGACGGCTGCAAGGAGTCACTACTACATCAACTGTTGTTAGCCCAAAGTAAAAAAGACTGGCAACCTCCTCGCACCTGGTAGCTCTAGCTGGCAGAGGAGCCCGCCGTGGGCAAGTGGGCGTTGACAACCAGGAGGCGAATCTCCCATCAGCAGGCCAACCGTCTGACCATTCAACCGACCAAATCACCAGATGGCGGGCGGCAGGGCGCGTGGAAGCTCCAGACAGTATAGTCAGGAGAAGCCCGCCAGAGTCACTCTGCTCGCCCTGCTGCTGCCACTTGTTTCATGGAAGATACTCGAAACCCAGAGATCGCGTGGGGAAGATCCAGCGATGTGTTCTTTTCTGGAGCCTCCAAGTTAAAAATAAAAATAAAATTTGACTCACTTTGGTCACTTTTTCTGTTTATTTATATTTACAGCGAGGAGAGACGGGAGTGAATATTGCATCGAACGAACCGCGCTTAATCATCCCTATTGAGGTTTGCTATTCAATAAAGATCCAGCGTCTTTTCTCCTGCGTCTTCACCTTTTTTTTTTTTTTTTTTAACTCTTCGTCTGTGTTGTGGCCATCTCGGCATCTCCCGGTTCAAATGCGTTGAATACGCCTGGATGGGCAGGACGAGCACCAGAGGGACTCCTCGTTACCTGGCTGTCCTCTTTCTGACTGACCGACCATGCCGAAGTCCATGTTTCGATCGCCTCAAGATGACTCGTCTTCCGGGGAGTCTGGCTCTATATCTTCCGAAGAAGAACAGGAGAATAGCCACACGCCCAGGCAGGACGGCCATTCCGGCTCCGCCCAGGACATCGAACCCACCAGTAGCAGCCTCGACACTGAGTCGACAGCTGGAGAGATCCTAGGAGGAGGCGGGGGAGGAGGCTCTTTCTATGGAGACCTGGGCTTTCATGATATCCCTGACGTGGACGCTGAGGGCCATGCGGCTCTCATGACCGCGGCCTTGCTGGAGCACTACTGCTTGACCAAAGCCTGTGGCATCCTTAACGAGAAATCTAGTAGCCGTGGACAGTATACTCTGGAGTCACCGGAAGTCAAGCTGCTAGGACGGCGCCTTTATGCATACCAATCCAAGTTTTTGTCTTCTCACGGTATCGTGGCTCCAGGGGTCGATAACGATAGCTGGGAGAGCACACGGCAGTACTATCGCGAAGGACTTGATACTATTGGTATGGCAGCGTTAGACGGACTAAATCTAAACGCTAGAGCGGTGCAGACGCCCATAGATACCCCTCAAAACCCCTTCATGGCCCTGGGTGCAAAGGAGGAAGATACAGGTGTTGGTGAGAATAGGATGTTTTCGATGAAACAACCGACAAACATTAGTCTCCAACGGCTAATAACCGGTAGAGAAGATGTTTCACAAGGTCAAAACCAGTTTACTTCTGGGCTCTTGAACCGTCTACAGCGTCAGGCCACTCCGCTTGCCCGACCCATTAGCATACCGTTCCTATACTCTCATCCGTCAGGAGTGGGAGGGTCTCGATACGCAACGGAGTTTGAAGAAGAAGCACTAATTGGTAGGGGCTCATATGGTGTGGTGTACAGAGTCAGACACCATGTGGATGGACAGGGTTATGCAGTGAAGAAAATCCCACTGAGCTCCAAGAAACTGCAGCAGCTGCAGGAAAGAGGCCTGAGAGAGGTCGACAACATTTTAAAGGAGATTAGAACGCTGGCGAAGCTGGAACATGTCAACGTCGTTCGCTACTACGGAGCATGGGCAGAGTACTCACCGACTCCTGTTACCTCTCGGCCATCTTCCCCTCCGAAACGGCAACAAACGCTACTCAACACCCCCTACGCCGAGTATGCCGGCAGTGCATCTAGCTGTGGCATCGTATTTGAAGAGTCTGACCATGGAGTTGTTTTCGAGGAACCATCAGACCCTTCACCAGCACATGAGGAAGAACATGAGCCGTCTATGGATAGACTGTCTACCGGTGAACAGGATAGACGAAGAGGGAGCTTCGCAACGGTCTCCTCAGAAAGATCCATGAAGTCGTTCGTGGCCAGTGTGGAAGAAGGTGAAACAGACACGATCGATGATGAACATGTAGAATCCATTCCCCGCCAGCTCAGCTTTACTTATTCCGGCCAGACTTCTGCAAGTGAATCGGGACCTGATATTTTCAGTGACGGACTGGGTGGTGGAGGCTCGAATCTGCAACTTGATAGAAAGTCTAGGCCTGACACCGCTGCGCCAGTCACTTTACACATTCAGATGTCCCTTCATCCACTGAGTTTAGCAAAGTACCTGGTTCCGCAAGTTGATAGCAGCGCTCCAAGCGTGCCTCGCCATTGCTATCATATCATACCATCCATAAAACTACTGCTAGGAATCCTCTCAGGGGTGGACTACCTTCATGCAAAGGGAATCGTTCACCGAGACTTGAAACCTGCCAATGTGTTTTTATCTCCCTCAGATACAGAACAAGACACGCACTTGTGTCCGATCTGCCGCCACGATGGACACGACCAAAAGATCCACTACTCCGTTCCACGTATCGGCGACTTTGGCTTGGTGGCGGAATCACCTACATACGGGAAGGGTACGATCCCAGAGGAACTTCCTTCCATGCCTACTCGACCTGTTGGAACAGAGTTCTACCGTCCGCCAGCTCATTCATTCCGCGCTCAAGGTTCCGGAGACCTGCACCTGTATGCAGACAATTCGCTAGATATCTATGCTCTGGGCGTCATCTTTTTTGAACTATTGTATAAGATTGATACCCGAATGGAGAGACAAATGGTCTTGTCCAATTTGACGTGCTCTCCAAGCAACCTGCCACAGTTTGGAGAATCTGCTCCAGGTAAGGAGGAATGTTCGTGCCCTGCCCTACCAGCAGATTTTACAGATAAGATCGTCCGCAACTGTATCAATCATGGGAGGTCTAAAGACAACGCGAACCACGATAATAGCTGTTCTGCTGTAGCAAATGATATTGCAAAGCGTTTGGCAATGTGCATAATGGGAATGGTGGAGCTGGATATCCGCCGTCGATCAACCTGCAAGAAAGTCCGAGAAGAATTAGAGGAGATACGAGACCTGGCTGAGAGCCTGTGGAAGGAATCATGATTATTACCATACAGACATACCATTTTGCAAGCGAGTATTTAATTTATCTTCATCAAGCGATACCCACATAACACCTAGGTTATTCAATGAGAACTGCGATAATTCTTGACAATACTAGAAAAAGAGAAATAAAGATTGGTAGTCAAGTAGCCATTAGGAAGATGATAAATATGATCCCCCCTCTATTAATTGAATTTTTGTTAATAATATACAGCGGCCTGTGTCATCAATATCGAAGATATTGAAGCAAATAGAAAAATAACCAAACAAAAGCCAAGAAGCAAAGAAGTAAGTCCAGAGATGTAACAAGGTATACTAGAACTATCAAGGAATGTGGGCAAGCTGCTCCGATAAACCAATCATTTGCATAGGCCACTGGACCAACGTGCGCCAGGAAGGATGCAAGGTCTTATAAATGGCTTCAAACAAGTGCTGGCTCCAACCTTCAGACCACCAGCACATATCAAGCCGGCTTAGTATTACGCAGTAGTGGCCGAGTATCACCAGGGCCATGGGCTTCCGGGTGTTAAGTAGCCCCAGGTATGGTTCAGGGACAACCATCGGCCATCGGAAAACGCCCTCCCAATTTGAAGGGGATCGTTCAAAAGACATCCTCAATTCGCGAATCGCATGGTTGTATATAGCTTTTTCTTCGGCAGGGACGTGAGCTGCGCTTTCGCCATTGCAGCTATGCAGATAGTCGAGATTGTCTATAACATCTTTGGAAAGCGGGTAGGCGGCGCTTGAGTCAGCAGGGCGACGGACGAGAGCACCTAGTTTACCCTTAACAATGCGAGACCATTGGGCGTGAAGGACCTTGTCGACACCACGGAAGAGATAGAAGTCTTGAACGGCTTGCTCGATATGGTCCGCGGGCTGAGAGCTGCGTTCTGATCTCGAGAACGCAAACGCAAGTGCGGCGATGAGACTTGAGAAAGCGAAGACAGCATGGCAATTCGAAGGTGTTATGTTGTTCAACTCCGGGCGAAAGGTAGCTAGTGCTAGATTCTGATGCTTATTTGCTAGTGCGGAGTACTTGCGGCGAATTTCGTTGTCATCAGGATCGTGGCATTCGATGATGTGAAGGGCGGCCAGAGCCAAGAGTCCATGCATCAAGAAGGCATGTTTAATCGCCTCTCCAGGTATAACGTTCTTCCAGATTTCCTCATGCTCGTTATTATTGGATAATGTTTGGTACGTCTTTGTTGTGTAGTGGTGAAGTAGCTCCAGGTCCTCCAAATTCAGGCTCTTGTCTTCCTGGGAACGGTCGGGAATGGAGGAGAAAATGCTATGCCGTTCTATTCCGGTGGCCCAAGCTGGACTAGGTGGAGGACCCTGGTTCAGGATAGCCGGAAGTTGGGTGGCTGAAGGAGCAATCGTTCGAAATTGAATTGGGGCAGATGTTGTTGGGGGAATTGTTGGAGTATGCCTCGGAGCGCTGGTGGCAGGGGTTATGGGGGTGTCCGTCGGGCCACTGGCTGGAGCTATGGGAGACGGTGCTATTGGAGGAGCAATGACCGGAGCTGGCGAATCGCTGGTAGTTTCAGGTTTTGTGGTAGGTAGTGGGACGAATGAGGCATAAAATGAATTCGGAGGCTGGTTTGGAAACTGACAGTCAAAAACGTTATGCTTTCGACAATTTCCACAGGGTGCCGGAGATTCGTCGCACTGTGGGCTGAAGGTCAGTTAACGCTGCGGCGCTGAGGCAGGTATTAACGGCGAAACCCAGTTTCGCCATGCTATAAGCAGAGCATTCCAATATAGCTTACCTTTATTCTCCGTCGTTTGCATTGATAACAGCCGGTTCGCGACTTGCGATGACTACGTCTGGAAGACATGATAATGTATAGCAGGGACCAAAAGCTGACTCGGGATAAATTCAATCATAATGGTAGTCTCCCGGTATCGAGTAGGCTGGCGCAGCTTATCGTAGAATGTTCATACTTGATTATCAGCAGAATTGCGTATTGATGAGTATGCGCTGGCCATGGCAATGCTGTCTCTTGTGTCGCCGAATGCGCCGTCGAGTTGTTGTCTGGTCTCAAAAGGCTTCTGCTCTCCAGCTGTGGCAAGGACAAGCTTCGTCCCGAAAATAGTCTGCTTAGTCATAAAATTAAGGTAGCAGGATCAATATTTTTCCCCGTCCGACCCGACACCTCGGGACAGGAGTAAAGTATATCCGAAGCTTGCTCCAAATTATTATGTAAGCATAAGCGCTTCCAGTAGCGCACGGGCTCTCAAACAGCTACCTATAGATCCGATGCAAAGTTGCTCAAGCAAGCGTCGGTCACTGTTCTATGATACACTAAGAATGCCGATTACGGCTTTGATTATGCTGGGGATCAGGATTACTCCAATATTCCTGGGCCGCTTTGTCTTTATAGATGACTACTACTGTCAGAAGAATTATAGCAGCCGTTGTCTTCTCTATCTAATATACACGAACTATGTACTCAGTATGCTTCCAAATAAGACGTATTCAGCCGTGAATTACCCATAGAGGGCAACTTTTGCTCGTTTGTGAGTCGCCCAGTCGAAGACGCGCAGGGGAAACGCGAAAACAATTTAGAGAGTTAAGATTATGTAATGATACCGGCAACTTTAATTGGCTTGTGTCCCAACGTTCTTCTGTATCTGGCCTAGCGTCGAGCGCGCCTGCGATGCATCGTTCAATTTAATCGAAGCGCGTGTTTTGCAAAGAAGGCAAAAAGATGCAAACCTCTGGAGCGTGTCTCATTCCTGACAACCTCCACAGTGAGAATCGGCTTATGTCCTTTGGAGATCAGGCAGACCGACATCATGGCTGAGTCTCTTAAACCTCAGAAGAGGATACTGGGCGATGCAAGTGTCAGCCGTCGAAACGTCCAGGTCCAGTCTACTTCCCCTACTTCGGCGAAAAAGCGGAAGCTCGAGGCTGGTCAACCACAAAGTAATATCCGGGGGCCATTGTTATCCTCACAAAATGGATTGAAAAGCTCGTTTGGCTCAGCTCAGCGGTCTCAGCAGAAAAGTCAATTTGAGGACGTACTGGAGAAGTTGACTCAGGATATTGGCGACCTCAAGGAAAATAATGCGGAGAAGGACCAGAAATGGGAACGTCCACCATTAGATGGCTTTAATCCCTCCCGAGACAGCCTATGTTTTCAGCAGATCGATGTTGAGGAAGGATACCTGGCTGGCGGGACCGCCGTGAAGTTATTTGGAGTCACAGAGGTATGCTTCGGCATTATTTCCCCTATATTACCTACCTTCCTTCACAGGTTCTAACCGTTTCTTCCTTTTAGAATGGTAACTCGGTACTCCTTCATGTCACGGGATTTATGCACTATCTTTACATTGCGGCTCCAGTCGCCTTCACTCAAGCCGATTGTGTCCCGTTCAAAGCGTATCTTGAAAACCAACTATCTGTGACAGAGCCGGTGATACATTCGGTTCAAATGACTATGAGAGAGAATCTGTACGAGTTTCAAGGAAACCAGCAAAGCCCATACCTTAAAATTACCGTGACAAGCCCAAAGGCCATCAACACCGTCCGATCTACTATAATGAGCGGTGCAGCCAACTACAAAGGCATGTGGAAAGGGATTGAAGGAGAAATTTTAACATTTGATAACATCCAATACCTTTTGCGATTTATGATCGATACAGGGGTGAGCTAGATTCCGAACCCCTGTTGTTTCCCTTAGTTATTCTAACTAATCATTGCTTCAATACAGATTTCTGGTATGTCATGGGTGGAGGTACCAGCAGCAAAATATGAGGTGTTACCCCCTGGCCAATGCCAGTCAAACTGCCAAATCGAAGCGTCAGTACATTATCGTGATATGATTGCCCACCCTAATGATGGTGAATGGGCAAAAATGGCACCTCTCCGTATCTTGTCTTTCGATATAGAATGCGCTGGTAGAAAGGGAATTTTTCCTGAACCGAATATCGACCCAGTCATCCAGATCGCCAACATAGTCACTCGATATGGAGAATCCAAACCTTTCGTTCGGAATGTTTTTGTCATGGACACATGCAGCTCGATCGTGAATACACAAGTACTAGAGTTTGACAAGGAGGAAAATATGCTGATGGCATGGAGAGACTTTGTGGAGAAGGTTGATCCAGATGTTATCATTGGATATAACATTGCCAACTTTGATTTCCCGTACTTGCTAGACAGAGCAAGGTACCTGAATTGCCTAAAATTCCCGTACTGGTCACGATTGAAGGGGGTCCAATCCCACGCAACGAAAACATCATTTGCTAGCAAACAAATGGGTAAGCGGGACTCCAAATCCACCAATACCAACGGAAGAATCCAGCTAGATTTGTTGCAGTTGGTTCAACGGGATCACCACTTGCGAAGCTATACCTTGAACTCCGTTTGCGCTGAATTCCTAGGAGAGCAAAAGGAAGACGTCCATCATACTATGATCACAGAACTTTACAACGGAACGCCAGACTCGAGAAGACGTCTTGCTGTGTACTGTTTGAAGGATGCCTACTTGCCTCAGCGACTTATGGACAAGCTTATGTGCTTGGTTAATTACACTGAAATGGCCAGGGTTACAGGCGTCCCATTTAATTTCCTTCTTGCTAGAGGTCAACAGATCAAGTTCATCTCCCAGCTTTTCCGGAAAGCTCTCGAGCAGAAACTTGTCATCCCGGACTTGAAGAACGACGACAATAGCAACCAGCAGTATGAGGGAGCAACAGTTATCGAGCCTGTGAGAGATTACTACCCAGTTCCCATCGCCACCCTTGATTTCGCATCTCTATACCCTAGTATCATTCAGGCGCACAATTTATGCTACACCACACTTCTGAATAAACGCACAGTCGAAAAGTTGGGACTGAAAAAGGATGAAGATTACATCGTTACGCCCAATGATGACATGTTTTGCACCTCCAAAGTTCGCAAGGGACTACTTTCACAGATTCTGGAGGAACTACTTACAGCGAGAAAACGGGCAAAGAGAGAATTAGCTGTCGAAAAGGACCCATTCAAGAAGGCTGTGCTCAATGGACGACAACTTGCCTTGAAAATCAGTGCCAACAGTGTGTACGGAATCACGGGAGCTACGAACGGAAAACTACCATGTCTTGCCATTGCTAGTAGTACCACCAGTTATGGCCGTCAAATGATTGAGAAAACAAAGGATGAGGTCGAGGCAAGATACACCATATCTAATGGCTACTCGCATGATGCCAAAGTCATCTATGGAGATACCGATTCTGTTATGGTCAAATTCGGAACGACGGATCTCGCCGAAGCCATGAAACTTGGTGAAGAAGCTGCAGGCTTCGTGTCATCGAAATTTATGAAGCCTATCAAACTGGAGTTTGAGAAGGTCTACTACCCGTATCTCCTTATTAACAAGAAGCGATATGCCGGTCTATACTGGACGAACCCCGTCAAATATGACAAGATGGACACTAAAGGTATAGAAACTGTTCGAAGAGACAATTGTCTCCTGGTTCAAACTGTCATTGAAACCGTTTTGAACAAAATTCTTATCGACCGGAATGTCAATGGAGCGGAAACGTAAGTATCTTTACTCTTTTCAACAAAACTCTTAATACATAATAAATGCTAATATTTCTTTCAGTTATGTTAAAAATATAATCTCAGACTTGCTTCAAAACAAAGTTGACATGTCAAAACTTGTTATAACAAAAGCCTTGACCAAAGAAGAATACACGGGTAAACAAGCCCATGTGGAGCTTGTTGAACGTATGAGAAAACGAGACGCGGGGTCTGCACCCACTCTTGGTGATCGTGTTGCCTACGTTATTGTCGGCGGTGCCACAGGAGCTAAAAATTACGAGAAATCTGAGGATCCGATATATGTCCTCGAGAACAACATCCCCATTGATACCCGGTATTATCTAGAAAATCAACTTGCCAAACCTTTGACCCGTATTTTCGAACCTATACTCGGCGAAAAGAAGGCTGCTCAACTGCTGAAGGGTGACCACACTCGTTCCATCACAGTGGCAGCACCGACTCTTGGAGGATTGATGAAGTTTGCTAAGAAGACCCAAACCTGTATGGGCTGCAAGAAACCGCTGGTCGGTAAGGAAGAGATGTCGGGTGCTGTGTGTTCAAACTGTCGGCCTAGACTGGGAGAGTTATATACCCGAACCCTGAACAAAGTTTCAGAGCTTGAGGTTAGGTTTGGTCGTCTCTGGACACAATGTCAACGTTGTCAAGGTAGTTTGCACGGTGAAGTCATTTGCTCGAGTCGAGATTGCCCTATTTTCTACATGAGAATGAAGGCAAAAAAGGACGTTGAGGATTCTGAAAAAGAGCTTGCCCGATTTGATAACGACCCTGGTGCTTGGTAAAGAAAAATACTTGTGCTGCTTTCAAGCCTCGCACATGCCAATATTCCTTGATCTCTTCCGGCACCGTTGTTTTACTGTTTACTTGTCATGATATTATGTTTTATTATTTTCAATGTCCGGTATAGATTCACTTGGAGTTTGCTGCATAGCTAGCTAGGCACATGCTGGAGTGGTTGGTTTGTTTTCTGAAACATCCTAATGAAATCGAAATGAGAAGTATTTCATCTACCCTACAGATATAAATGTGAAAGGACGAAGTCATTCCTCATGCCTAACACACTCCTCCGCTAGCCGCCATTGGGCGCTTAAACGTTGAAGCTCCGCCAAAACTTGACTCGTTAACTAACTAGTAAGCGCCATCTCCACTTGCTACGAGAACTTAAGATTCTGCCGAAACCCTTCTTTTAACGTCACGTCCATTGTTCTTCGTTCTATCATCAGTACTGTTTGCTGGGAATTAGGATGACAGTGAAAACATTTGAGACAAATGAGAGGCAGTGGACACAGATAACATTGACGTGATCCTCGGCTGCAAAGATACGATCCCTGCCGTGACAATGCTAGCGCCTAACATGGCACCGCTAGCAACGATAATGCCTAGAATCTTCCTTTGTCTCTGTTCTTTGGCCCTGACGACACTGAACCTCTCATGTTGAAATTGAATCCTTGCATATAATGTCGTCCAGCCTAAAGCTGGTAACCGTCCGCCGAGAAAACGGTCAACCATATTCATTATCCTTGTGATTCGAGATCTAACGCCGATCCGGAGCTCGTAGTAATGCTCACTCGCAAAATCGACCATAGTGTGAATATCAGGCAGCCTGAACTCTGTATAAGCTTGTACGGTGCCTGGAGCACAGAATGGTTTCTCCTTTGCAAAGCCATCGCTATCCATCTCTGGCAAAGCAGCTACCCCAGGGTCACGGAAGTCTTCGAAGAATACACGCACGTCTTCAAGGCCGGTGATCATACCCATTGCATGAAAAGGAGTCATTGTGTGGCAGCTATCGCCCAGAAGCACAGCATTGTCTTTATACCCAAGTTTCCCACATTTGATTGACTTTAGTGGGATCTTTTGGTGTGCAAGGAATTGTCTTGTTACTTCTTCCGCCGAAAGAAGCTCTGGCACTATTCCAGCAAACTCCTTGACAAAAAATTCAGAAAATGCCTCCGGATGTGCTTCAAAGTATCGAAGCTTTTCTGTGTCACAGACCATTCCGGCCCTAAATGATCCATCCTGTAACTTGTCAATGGATATATCAATGGAAAAACAAGTGGATAACACGTACGATATCTGTCTGAGCGATAACAATGCTCTGATTAGATGGCCATATATGAAGGCACTTAGGATCTATTCGATAGTGACCATTCTTGTCCGGAGGAAAGATCAGGTCACACCACATTGCATTGGCGTAAGTCTGCGAGAAGTCCATTTCAAGGCTTCGCATCATACTTTGCCGAACACTGGAATAGGTTCCATCCGCTCCAATCAAAAAATCGAAGTCCACACGCTTGGTGTTTGATACATTTCCTAGCCCCAGAGATACATTTTCGTACCCTTGCCCAGTTCCGTTAGGTATAGGCGGCACATGGCCCAGGACAGCATTTGCCAGCTCCTGTTCTGAGAAACGGGACTTCTCTCGCCAAGTCACCGTCTCAAAAGTTGCTGTTTTCCTTTCGAAGTCGCATGCTGATAGCTTCTGGTTGAAAAAGAGCTTTGCTGTGGGCTCTTTGAGCAGTGCCAGCATAACATGCCTGGTTATTTTCTCTCGCTGCAGAGTGTGCAGACACTATGAGTTCTAATTACTAAATGGAAAAGCAAATGTTTGTGAGTTCAACGTACCTGGCCCTGTGGCCCGTATGTCATTGGGATTTGCATGTGCTGCCCCTGACTTCCCCACGTATGAACCATTCGTTTATACACTGGCCTTGAATTGTCCAGGATATCTTCAAGCAGTCCTGGCACACCCGCGCTGGCGATGGCCCTAATACCGCGCTCTGAGAGGGCTAGTGGGATAACTGCAATATCTGGCCTAGCATTTGGGTCACCATAATTTGGATCTAAGCAGCTGGTTAATTTGGTGTTTCTAGTCCATAATTAGCCACAACCCACCATCTCTCAGCTCATACAATTCGACTTGATAACCTCTTCTAGCAGCATAAAGCGCAGATAACGCCCCAACAGGGCCGCCTCCAACAACAACTACTTTCTGTGAATGAAGCATTGTTTCAAGTGCAATAGAGGCAGATCGTTATGCGGAAAACAAACTTCAAATTGAACATTTTTTATATCCAACGGGCCACCCGACCATTTAAATACCCCTCTCTCCTAGCACAGTGGGCATGTGGATTTAAATTGCTGATTGTATGGCTTCACTAGTTACGGAAGCTGATTGTTCTGGGCGCTCCTTGCAATTCAGCTTCGTGTGTCTCAATTTCATCGTATTGGAAGCAGTTTGACATCAGCCTCATAATCAATACCGAGTACGAGCCGTACACCAATGGAATCATTCTGATGATATGGATGTGCTTACGCTTTAAGAGCTGGGTCTCCTGTGAACCCCTCAAATGCTAGGCTATGCAAATTAGTGGTGGTCATCCCAAAGTTAAAAGGGTTTTATGCCGGGCAATTTTTTTCACTCGCTTATAGTCTTTTTTTACAATACATTTCATTCAATTTCTGGTGTTCGATTGAGAAATGCAACCAGCATTGAAATATCACTCCCTGGAGAATAAATTCACATTTTAACCCGCAATGGTTATTGGGTTTACTTTCTAACATCGACTAGTATGACAGGGCCCGGCTATGCAAATACTCTATTTGGAAGGTTATAGGAGGATGTGAGTCTTGGACTGAGAATCTTGACAACCGATCCAACCAGCGTTATTCTTCTTAGACTATATTTGAGAGTTTCACCTTATGTTTCGGGTTTATACGTCGTGTCACACTCTCGCAGCCTCCGAAGGGCCCTCATTAGTGCAACTATAGGAGACAGGGGGGCTAAGACCACTTTCTAGCTGACCATTAATATTGAATTCAAGGCCTTGATATACCGTAATTCCTTCGTATGCACTATCCTTTACTCGACAATGTCATCAGAACAGGAAGTTTGGCTGTTTACCTCCTTTGATCCTTTCGTACTTGACGTCAGCCGCAGGCTCTGATCCATCCCTCTCTCTGTGAGCTTTGTCTTAGACACTTGCACTCTTCCCGTCCACCTCTTGTGAACGAGCTTTTTATAGGAGGAGTCTTGCCATTTTGCTTGGAAAACATGACCTAGCCGAGTGTTCTTGGAATTATGTGCCATGTGAGCACATGTTGCAGGCTAATACCATCAATCCTGCAGCTGGAGACTGTAAATCCCCGGCTACCCCTTGTTGGTGAAGATTATTTATTTATAGATTGCTTACGTTGTTTAGTTAACCAGTTAGTTATAGGCTTTGGGGTGAACGTCCTTTGCTTACGGGCGTTGCGACCCCGGATTTGCCACGAAAGCCCATGACTCAATACTCTCGACTGTTCTTCTAAACGCACTCGCTTAACTGCATGCAAGTCCGGTTATTATGCAGGGAAAGGCTACAGGCACGCGGGGGGAACTAAGAGGCGGCTGATCAGGCTGAAATTCGGATCTAACCGCTGGGGCTTGACTTTGTTGCTAGTCAGAGGATAATTCAACCCTCCTTGACTCAACTAGGAACTCCATCCCTGGGATAAAATAAACAGAGAACCCGTGATTTGAGCACGAGTTACTGTATGAAATCTTGGTTCTCCTCGACTACATTATAGGCGAAGTATGGCGACCCCGAACAAGGACCAGAGGCGAGATGAGCCAAGCTCTGCGCCGATTGAGCTGTTCTCCATCACCGCCGGGCAACTTCCACCTGTAGGGTCGGAAGCACTCAAGCAAGACGGCTCTGAAGACGGCAAAGAGACGAAGGAAACCCTTAGCTCGTCAAATGACTTGAACCCTGGAACCTCTCAAGCGTCAGCAGAGAATGGAGATATGCAGGTGCTCGAATCTCCCAAAATTTCAAAGGTTAGAGGTGCAACAGTTATTATTACTTTGGCCGGCATAAGTTTCTTAAACACCATGGGATCTGGTATTCTCATTGCCGCGCTACCCCGAATAGCTAAGGATGTTGGTCTCTCTGAAAGTTTGATCCTCTGGCCAGCAGCAGTTTATGCCCTAGCTGCAGGTTGTCTGCTTCTGATATTTGGTGCTGTGGCCGACGTTATTGGGGCCAAGTTGATGTGGGTTGTTGGGAGCTACCTCTTCGTTATATTCTCACTTGCTATTGGATTTTCTCAGACAAGCATACAGATTATCCTATTTCGAACCTTCCAAGGTGCCGCAATCTCGATGTGCCTACCTACCGCGGTGAGTCTCATTACCAATACGTTTGCTAAAGGCCCATGGCGCAATGTTGCCTTTGCTATGAACGGAATGGGACAGCCCCTTGGTTATGCTGCTGGGTTGGTGTTGGGGGGTATTTTCACAGATACTATCGGTTGGAGATGGGCGTATTACATGATGGGAATTATCAACTTCTGTCTCTCAACGGCTTCTATATGGTCCCTACCATCGGTTCACCAGCATTCCGATAAGCCCTGGAGCCGCCGTCTTACTGAAGACATCGACTGGCTCGGGGCGATTATAATGAGCGTTGCACTGGGCTTGTTGATGTATGTCCTAGCTATGACGACATCCTCTTACAAGAGGGTAGGGAATGCTCAGAACATCGTCTTGCTTGTGGTATCGATCCTCTTGCTTGCAACTTTCCCATTTTGGATGAGGTTCCAAGTGAAAAGAGCGAGGCCTGCACTTATCCCAAACAAACTATGGAAAAATAGTGCTTTCTCTTCAATCTGCGCTTCAGTATTTTTCTGTTGGGCCTCGCTTAACGGGATTGAGTACTTTACAACGCTATAGTGAGTATATTTCTCACTCCTTTCAAATCCAGAGTATCTGATATAGCGATAGCTTCCAGAAGGTAGAGGGTATAACTGCATTCCAGAGTTCCATCCGTTTCCTCGCGCATATAATAATGGGCACGTGTGTCAATATTGCGACAGCATACCTCATTTCCAGAGTCAAGGTCCAGACCCTTGGTGTTGTTTCGGCTTTGGTAACCATGATTGCACCCGTTCTCATGGCAACGATCAAAGTCGGAGAGAACTACTGGTTCTCGCCGTTTTGGGCGTTATTTCTATCACCTGTCAATCCTGATGGTAAAATTCCCCTTTTCTATATCATGTTTGGACCAGGCTGACGTGTGACATACAAAGTGCTTTTCACGGTATCCAATCTAGTCATCTCTGACGCATTTCCTCCGGATATTCAATCTTTGGCTGGAGGGGTATTCAACGAAGTTGCGCAGTTTGGAAACTCAGTTGGTCTTGCAGTTACAGCTTCTATCGCTGCATCAATATCAGACCATAAAACCATCCAAGATCACAAAGAGAGGCTTATGCTGGGCTATAGAGGCGCTTTTTGGACCATATTTTCGAGTTGTGCTCTTGTCGTGATCATTTCGTTCTTTGGCCTACGAAAGGGGGGAACTGTCGGGAAGAAAGAAGAATAAAGGCTGGTCCAAATCACGGTCATTGATTTAAATATGGTAATATAACTGTACGGGGTGCATATCTAAAATCAATAATACTGGCGTACCAGGGATGGATGGTTGATTTTGATAAGAACAGTCGGAAATTATGGTTTTTTTCTCTTGGCGTTCTCCAGCACCAAGCGAGGAGCCGCAATAGCCGCACCAATAAGAAGTCTAGCGTCTACTAGCCGCCGGCTAACCGAAGCTTGATCAAACACCCGATTTTCAAGCTCTTCAAATCAGTATTGGACAGTTGGATATTCTGCGCTGAGAAGTTGTTTAGGTGCTGGGACGATTCGCTGGTTATGAGATGAGCTTTTTTTTGTCTGATATTGCAGGTGGGCGACCACAGATTCAGCCCCAATCTCGAACGCCACATGATTCCACTCCCCTATTAGAGGTAGGTCCAGCAGTGATCGCGTGCATTCCCATAAAAATATACCCAGACATGTTACTCACTCAATGTATACTACTGGACCTGGAGCATTCTGACAATGAGCTGAATATGTTAGCTCTTTTTGCAGCATGAATCAAACATCAATAATCACCTTGAACTTTGCACCAAAGTTCGTGGTCAGATGCCGCAGTCAACCATTTCGTTCTTCGCCATGTCATCGATGATAAGTCAAAGCCAACGATTCATGGAAGATATCAGGAAAATCAGGGAAGAATTTGTATTTAAACCTTCTCCAAGGAATTTGTCTACAGTCACCAAGCCGTACTAATTCAGCGACAGCTTCTCCACAATTCGGCGAGACCAGTAACAAGGTCGAAGAGTTCGAGACAGCCCAGTGCCACAATAAATGGTACAGTGAATGGCACGAAAGCACATACTTCATCAATGAATGGAGAAAAAACACAAAAATCAATACCCAACACTGATGAATCCTCAGTTGCTGCCACTCAGGGACCCCCAAAGCGCAGAAAACGTTCAAGAAATTCGAGTGACTCTTTAGTCTCTGAAAGTAACGCTGTTGAGGAAAGAACGAACCTTAAGAGGCAGAGGGGGTTGTTAGGCGGCCCGTCTGCAGGGGAAGGTGCACCTGAAGAATCAGAAGACGTGCCTTCCATCGAACTTGAAGATATATCCACCGAAGTCGAAGCGCGGCTAAAGCTCAGGGAGGAAACTCGGCGGAAGAAGCGAGAGAAGCATCGAAAGAGGAAACGGGAGAGCATTGAATCGGCGGGTGGTGGAGCCAGAGCAAAGAAAGTGAAAAATAGTTGAGATACCCCTAGATAACGCCATGTCTGAAAAGATTATTGGTGAAGTCTCGAAGTCATGCCTCTTACAAAGACTCCAGTTCCTCACAATATGATAGGTGAAGGAGAAGTAATGACTTCCTCATTGCGCATCCAATGAAATATCTTATTATTCCGCGCTGGCTTGTTACTTATAGTAGTTTTAGGAGTTTCATGGAGAATGCAAATGCTCAGACAAATCAAGTCACTCTAATATCAATATGGAATAGGGAAGTGACATACTGCGCTGCTCCAAATTTGTACGAAGATGTAATCACCAGTTTAACTGATGTTAATAAATCACTTTACTGTGTTACCTAGGATTTGATTCATGATGTTTAAGATAAAGCCTGCAACATTACTCCCCTTGCTTCCCTCGGGGCCACGGATTGCTATTTGGTATTTCTCTATTTCTCTACAAAAAAGCCAATAACCCTCCGGCAATATCGACTTCGACAAAAAGAGGTCAAAAAGAACCACCGAGCAATACACCAAGTAATCAAATGGAGAGAAAGATCCCTTTGGACTGCCCCATCCTTGTCCCCGAGTCAACATTCACCGGGGAGATAACACCTAGACCCCATAATTTTGCCTATATGTGGTCCTGGGCCAAAATAATATGGGGCGACGATCTGATGAAGGTTACAGCGGAAAAAGAAGAAAAGAGCCAGGCAAGTCTTTCCGGTGATAGTAATACTGAAAAGCAGCCTAGCTAAGAAGTGCATAGCAAGAGATTGGCCCTGGTGGTCCTAAGGACCAGAATGAGGCTGTGGAGAGCGGTTTGAAAGCCGAACTGAAAACCACCTGAGGCTCCGTGTGTGCTCATCAATGCCGGTTCCATTCTTGATGCAACAAACTTGAGGTTCCATTAATAAGAATTGACATGTTTCGAACAAACTTGGTTTCCATATGTTTGTCTTGCCGCTTGCTCGGGTAACTCTCTGGCAGTCTGGCTGATATGCTGGTAGTTTTGTTGGAGCGTAAAGATAGACGGAGGCATATTAAGGGAATGAGTGAGTGGATTAATTGAGTTAGCCTCTGTCAAAGAGTCTTAAGTAGTCGTTATTGATGGTAGCATCATTTTATTATACAAACTCATGGCTTTCTCACCAGCAAGAGAGCCAGGGAATAGCTTGGGAGAGATAGAACCGGTATGCCATTAGTAGTCCTGCTTGCTGCCATCTGTTCCAGGTATTGGCAGCCGCCTGGTAGGGAGAATCCGGATATGCAGGCCCAGTGTAGATCCACGGCGATGTTCTCGGTAATATCGGGCATCCATGGGGTATATCAGTCCAGCCACAAATAGCAATTCTGGCATCGTATAGGCACATTGGAATTGAAGGAGCAGTCAGCGACCAGTATGAATTAGCTCGTTGAATCCTTCTCGCTCTGATCTGCTGGCTGTGCCTCTTGCTTGTCGACTGGGTTCTTCTCTGCGTTGCTTCCTTGCTCGCGGCCCTCATCCAGCCTCCAGGCATCTCGAACATAGTCCATCATTATTTCAGCATATGTTTTCCCTTCCGCCAGAGCTTTTCTTTCTTCCTCCCGCCTTCTCTCTATCCATCCTTCAGTCTCCCTGCCCATCCAGAACTTTCTAATACTCTTTCTCAAGCTGGGCTTTTCTTCCTCTTCCTCTTCACCCGCCATGCTACCTCGTAGCTTCTCCAATTCTTGCTCCTGAATTCTCGCAATCCGCATCCGTTCATTTAACTCTTCGGCCTTTTGTGTCGGAAGGTCATTGAGAAGGGTTGGCTTTGCTGGAACGAGGGTTGCCATCTGCGAGAGTATGCCTTTGCCCGTCCGTTCCGTCAGGAGGTAGTCTGCGGAGACGACGCATGCCGTTATTAGGGAAGCTGTGTATATGTCGAGCTTTCGAGGAGGCAGAGCAATAATAACTGGAGCAGCAATGCCAATCCCAACGGCTGCATAGAACTTGACTTTCTTGTAGTCTTCAGCTCGTTTCTGAGCGAGCTCGGAGGGTTGCGACATGCTTGGTTAAATGGCCAGCTAGATATTCGCGGGATCGATAGCAATGATGATTTTTTCCCTCGGTATAGAAGTGTACGGAGTAAGGGGGCGGTACTATCGCAATTGAGAGTGTGTATATTCGTATATCGTGAAATGCGCTGTCCTGGCGGATGATCGAAGGAGTTGTTGGTTTGTTCAACGGCGAGAAAAAAAAAAGAATTGGTTGATGCTTGGCTTGATTTGATCAAACTTCTTTGCTTCCGATTCGATTCTTCGTCACCAAGCAATGAAAGGACCTAACTAATAACTAGAATAATAACTATGCTACCGCCTGCTCCTGATAGATTCGCTGGATGCAAGGACATAAAACCCCATTTCAACTCCCTAGGATAACTAAGAATATCCCATGCGATTGTGCCACGGCGCATTAACTAAACTACCACTCGATCTCTTTGGCCCCTGGCGCAGCCTCGAAGCGGACCGTCCCATCGTCGTTACGACCGGCAGCCCCAATGATTCCTCCGGAAATCTCGTCGATGACCTGGCCGAAGTTCCTCGTCTGGCTGATCTTGCAGCGTTTAGTCGCAGACTCGCAATGCGCAACCAGTGCGGCGGAGGATTTGAACATGCGCAGGCACACCGGACAACTATACCAATGAACGTTAAATCCTGTTAGGAGGGAATTGGACCAAAAAAAAAAAAAAAAGAATTGTAATGCAAATAGGAGGTAAATACGGATGGACCTACCGGGCGACTCCTGCTGCATGGATGCCGGATGAAATATGCTGCTCAAGAGCTTCCTTGGTCTTGAACGAGGTGTCGCAGGGGCAAATATAGGTGCCGTGAACATCGCTGAAGAACTTGCTGAGCTCAACCTCGGACAGGGCGATTTGTTTACTAGCCTCAAGCTCGCTCGACGTGTGGGCTGGGATGACACGGGAGGTATCCCAGCCAGAGCCTGAGTCGGAGCCTGACACACTCAGAGGTTCTGGACGGGGGATGACTGTCTCGATAGAAGGTCTGTCCTGGTCTTTTCTGCTTCTAGCAACAGAGGTCTCCGAGAAGGCCATGAGGTCATCAGCCTTGAAGTTGGAGCGAGAAGAAGGCCCGCCGCGGTCGCTGCCTTCGTCCTCGTCGTCTCCTTGACGCAGAGTAGGCCACTGCTTGATGCTGCGGACGGATTCTGAGGCGGCAACAGAGCCACCGAACCGGCCTGCCCCAAGGCCCATGGCACCCATCTTCTCAGTAATGGAGGCCTTCTTTGCTTCGATCTCAGCCGGCTTGTCGGAATCCTCTTCCAGCACGCTATCGATGGCTACTACGACGCCGCCGTCGACGCTGGAAGCAGCAGACGAGAGCAAGAAGGAGTGGTGCGTAGCGAGATGTTCGTTCATCTTCTCCTTGACGGCCTTCTTCTCGACCCGTCTCATGCGGTACTTGTCGAGGCTGATCCTCTCGCAGCGGCCCTGCTCGACGTGTGCCATCAGGGGAGCAGCGCGCAGGAACTTGGTCTTGCATCCGATACACTCGATATTCTGCTCCTCGCGGTGGAACTATCAAGCAGTCAGTCTGAATGGCTCTCTCTCTCTCTCTCTCTCTCTCTCTCGCCCTCTACTGCTTGGTCTGGAGTTGTATGTACTGCTTACCTGCTGGATGTGCACGTCTCGGCCGCCTTCACTGCGGAAGTCGTCGAAGCAGATGGGACAGATGATGTGCCTAGAGCTCTTCATCTTATGGAGGAGCAGGTCCTCCTCGAACTTGAAGTCCTCGTTGCATCTCTCGCAGTATTCATGGTCAGGAGCGAACTTCTTGTGGTTGACGAGCTGTCCGGCCGATGCAAACGCCTGGTGGCAGCCCTCGTAGGGGCAAGGAAAGGCTCTCGAGCTGCTGGCAGGCTTCTCGTTCTCCATCTTTGCCGTCTGGCAGCTGTAGGTACAGTGAGCAGTGAGCAGTGAGCAGGGAGTTTGGATATTGGAGAAGCAGGTAAAGATAAAAGATAAACAGCTGAAGAGTGAGAGGAGTGAAAGTGAAGGATCTCAGTCTCTCTCTCCCTTTTTTTTATATATCCTTAGCTCTGCGTAACGGAAGCCAGAAGGCAACAGCACTAAGCAGATGGACTTTAGGCTATCTATAAGGACAGGAGTGCTGTCATGCTTATTTCTCTACATGGCCAGTGACAAAGGCAGTGAGAGAGCAGGAAGTGAATGAGGCTTGTCTACTTTGTTGAAGCTGTAGATGCTAGAACTTGATATTCACATACATTCAACCCATCAGCAGATCTAACCAGACAGCAAGGAGATATCTCAACCTCGGGCTTCCTCAGCTTCAGAATCGAGTGTATGGCAGCCTGCAAAAAAAGACCGTCAGCGAGCCGTATAACAACAGCAGAACTTCCATCGAGAGAGAGACAGCCTCAGGACTCACCATTTGCCCTTCATCGTGAGCACCGCCCAGGCATTGCCCTGCTCGTCGACCTCCTTGTCCACCTTGGTCGAGAAGGCGATGGCGCTCATGATGCCGTCTCCGAACTTCTCGTTCATCACGGCCTTGTATGCCTGGCCGTAATTCTGCACGATCTCGTACAGGCGGTAGATGAGAGGGTCCCGGGGCGGCATCTCGACCCCTTTTCCACGGTCAGGAAACCCTCGCAGACGCATCTTCAGGTCGGCCGGCGGGATCCCGAGCAGCGTGCAGAGCTTGTCGATGTCCTCGGGAGACGCCCTGGCATGGCCGTAGAAGAGAGCAGCCACTGCTACCTCGCTGCGGCCGAGATGGTGTGCGATCTGCTCGAAGGAGAGCTGCTTGCTTGCCTTGCCCTGGAAGAGCAGAGAGCAGTACTCCGGGTAGCTGGCATGCTCGCTCGCCTAGATGACTCTGGTTATTCTCGTGTCCAGCCATATAAGATAAGACTGTAGGGATACGCACGTCGAGAGTTACGAGATCCATCTTCGACTAGCTGGCCGGCCTTTACTTCTGGGGTTATCTACCAAATATATCGGAGTAACTATCAGATAGCAAATATATCATGCATCACTGAGAGGAAACAGGATGAAGCTGCGGGGGAAACAAGATACGTAACTCTCTCTCTCCACATTATTAGTTAAGAGCCGCTGGAGCAAAGTACATAGTTACGTCTGACAAGAGCCTGGGAGTGACGGACGGCCATGTACATACGGGGGATGTATATACGGGGGTTGCTGTATAACTCGTCACGGATACGAGACAGCTCTACCTACGAAGCTCTACAAGTATATAAGCGAGCAGAGCCGTCTCAAGCGTCTCAGATTCGAAGAGACACTCTGTTTTCCATCGAGATACTCCATACTAAGATACCACTACCACTGCTGCAGTATAGATGTCGACCGAGGCCAGGTATCCGCTGGAGGGAGGATGTGACTGCAAGGGAGTCCGGTACCAGGTGAAGACGGCTCCCCTGGTAGTCCACTGCTGCCACTGCACCTGTCTGTATCCATTAGATATATCACCTCCTCTGGCGTCTGTCTCTTGTATTGGATAACCTCTAACGGCTCGCAGGGTGCCAGCGTGAAACCGGCTCAGCGTTCGCCATCAACGCCATGATCGAGTCCGACCGCCTTGTCCTGCTCAAGGGAGAGACCGAGACCGAGTTCGTCAACACGCCATCAGCGAGCGGGAAGGGCCAGGAGATCGTCCGTTGCACCGTCTGTCGAGTCGCTCTCTGGAGTCACTACCCCAGCGCCGGCCGGCTGATCTCCTTCGTTCGAGTCGGAACGCTGGCCGAGCCGAGCTCGCTGCCGCCGGACATCCATATCTTCACCTCCACGAAGCTGAAATGGGTCGTCTTTCCGCCGGACGTCCCTGTGGTAGAGACCTACTATGAGCGGGAGCAGATCTGGAGCAAGGAGAGCCTGGCGCGGAGGGAGGCGCTGCAGCCGGCGGTCGAGCGGTACCAGGAGGAGCTTGCAAAGCGCAGTCTCTCGCAGTCGTAGACTTTGTCTATAGCCCTGTAGCTGTCTCGTCAATCCATAGTTCCTCTTCTTCTTCAGCCGTGCTGTCCCGCTCGTTCGTTCGTCATCGTTGCTGTCGACGTCGCTGCTGTGAATCCCGCGGTTACTGCAGTTACGCTGCATGTGGCGCCGTCCCCGCTGGAGGGAAAAAGCTCAGCCACGATTCTGCCCCCGCGAACGATCATCACAAGCTGAGACTGAGACTCGCTCGCGGCCTGGAGACACGCAAGAAGCAACATAAATACGCTGGCCGGCCGCTGATTTCCTTGCTGTCTCTCCCTTTGCTTGACGAGGATTCGATACACCGACCACCGACGCAGATACACCCGTTAATAGCGTGGGAAGGTTGCTCCCGCTCGTCTCTCGCATCGCCATCTCCAGCTCGCTGCCCCGCGCTGCACCGCCATAGTTAACTCGACAGACAGCCAGCTCTGCCCGGCCAAAGGATAAATAACTACGGGGAACAAGCAAGCCATGGCTGGACACGACGACCACCTGGCATACGGGAATGCCCCTGGACAGTCGGATCGCAGTTCTGGGTCTGGGAGTACCAGGGCGTTCCTGGGGGACACTCTACGGACGTTCCGTGACAAGTACGACAAGTACTCGCATGGCCAGCAGGGCCAGCAGCAGCAGCAGCAACAGCAACAACAACAACAATATCCAGTGAGTAGAACATCATATTTACAATTCCGTATTCCCAGCGGCTAACAGACTTTAGGGTCAGCCCGGGAACCATGGTTACAACCCTCAGGGCCAGGCACAGTATCAGCCGCCACCCGGCCAGCAAGGAGGTCAAGGTCAATACGCACCAGATCCAACTCACGGACAGAACCCTCAATACTACCAGGGCGCCAGCGGAGGTCATGGCAGTGGCGGCAAGCCTCCAAAGACTGACCTAGTCTCCGGCATATTCGGCAAGCTGCAGGGTATCGGCTCGGAGGTGGCACAGCGGATCGGATCCAACCTTGATCCTCATGCGTACGCTACATATGGTGCTGATACAGCTGGCGCCAACTCGAAGAACAGATACGGGAGCTTTGCGCCTGTCCGACACCATGGAGACGCAAAGTGGTATGTCGACGGATGCAGCTATATGTGGGCTGTGTCTAGAGCATTGGAAACGGCAAGAGAGTCTATCTGGATTCTTGACTGTAGGACCTCTCTTCCATTCTTAATTGCCGGTATTTTTTTTGTTTTGTTTTTTAGCTAACCAACGGGTGTTCTAGGGTGGTTGTCTCCAGAGCTATACCTTAGACGGCCGCCGGCTCAGAATGAACAGTATCGTATCGATAGGATGCTCCAGGCAGCCGCCCAAAGAGGTGTTCGCGTCAACATCATCGTTTACAAGGAGGTTACCCAGGCACTATCATGTAAGTCAACCGCTTTTAGAATCGTGCGTATGAGTAAAGCCAGAGGCTAACATAGATCATAAGTGTCCTCGTCTCATACAAAACATCACCTCGAGGATCTGCACGAGAACATTGTTGTGTTCCGTCACCCCGACCATTTGCCAGACAAGCAGACTGTGCACTCGGATGTGATGTCTTCCTTCCAGAACCTGTCATTGAACGCTGCAGGCCTCTCAAAGCTGTCTGGTGATGCACTTAAAACAGTGTACGGCCTTAGCGGCGGCGTTGTCCTCTTCTGGGCACATCATGAGAAGTTATGCATCGTCGACGGCAGGACTGCATTCATGGGTGGTCTTGACCTCTGCTTCGGACGCTGGGACACCTATCAGCATGCTATTGCTGACGTCCATCCAACTGACCTGAAGCAGGCTGTTTACCCCGGCCAGGATTACAATAATGCCAGAGTCTTGGATTTCCAAGACGTCGTTCACTGGGAGAACAACCAGTTGGACCGAAAGTCGAACTCCCGTATGGGGTGGAGCGATGTTGCTGTTAGCTTGCACGGTCCTGCTGTAGAAGATCTGAGGAAGCACTTTGTGGACCGCTGGAACTTCATCTATGATGAGAAATATGCGGTCCGTAAAGTCCCACGTGTCACTAGACTTGAGCTCTACCGTCAGCCGATGGGCCTAGGAGGACATCGCCCCTCGTCACAACACGGTCCAGGGCCTGCTCCACCATCTGCTGGATCCCAAGGATACCAGCAACAGCAACAGCAACAGCAACCAGGCGGAACGTATGGCGGCCAGCAACAGCAGCAACCTCAAGGGTCCCAGTCGCCTTACTATCCACCTCCTCCTCCAGGGCCTCCACCAGCTACGTCTTCAACGACCGGTGGTGGCTACCAACCACACTCGTCCGAGGCACCTTACTTCCCACCTCCGCCAACTCAAGGCAATAATCCTCCCACTCAAAGCCGCGGTGTTGATGAACATAGCGAAGGAGATAGAAGCAGCCGTGGAATCGGAATCAAGGGTGAGTTTGCCAACTTTGGCAACACCCTACGAGCCCAGTTGGCTGGCCAAGTGCACCGTTATCAGGACCGATACCTCTCTGGGAATGCTCCAGGGCAAGGCCAAGGACCCTCTAAGACAAACGTGTCTTGTCAGATAGTCCGAAGCAGCGCTAAATGGAGTAATGGCACTGAGACGGAGCATTCAATTGCAGATGCATACGCGGCCATCATCCGTGACAGTGAGCACTTTATCTATATTGAGAATCAGTTCTTCATCACTGCTACATGTGATGCCCAGAAACCAGTAAAGAACAAGATTGGTGCTGCCATCGTCGAACGCATCCTCCGCGCTGCAAAGGCAGGCCAGAAATACAAGATGATCATCATCATTCCTGCTGTGCCTGGGTTCCCTGGTGATCTCCGCGAGGATGGCAGCCTAGGCACTCGCGCCATCATGGAGTTCCAGTACTTCTCCATCAACCGGGGAGGAAACAGTATCATGGAGCTGATTGCCAAAGAAGGGTATAACCCCATGGAGTATATTCGTTTCTACAACTTGCGCAATTATGACCGTATAAACGCCAGTGCCATAATGCGTCAAGCTGAGAAAGCAAGTGGAGTGAATTATGAAGATGCGAGAAAGCAACATGATGCTGCCATGTCAGCATCAAGACCTTCTGCTTTCGACACCACGGCTGCGTACCCGCAGTATCAGCAAGCTGCTCAGCATGTAGCTGCAACTAACCCGCAGGCTGCTGCCGTTGGTCGGTGGGACACGGTAAGTTCCTGCTATATGCTTGGAGGGGAAGATATTCGCAATGTTCCGTGGGAGCACGATAACGATACTTCTGAAATTGATGCCTTCGTCACAGAGGAGTTATACGTTCACTCAAAGGTATTTTATCCTTGACTTCTTTTTTTACCCCCCCTGTTCGAGAGCAGTTCTGTCTAACAATTTTACTAGCTTCTCATTGCCGATGACAGAACGGTCATCTGTGGAAGCGCGAACTTGAACGACCGTTCTCAGCTTGGTGACCATGACTCTGAAATCGCAGTCATCATCCAGGATCCAACCGCAATGGAGTCAAGGATGAACGGACAGAATTATGTCGTCAGCCAGTTCGCAGCCACTCTCAGACGGCAGCTCTGCCGAAAGCACCTTGGATTGCTCCGACCGCAGGACTATCAGCGTCCCGAGGCCAACAATGAGCCCGTGGGAGTTCCTAATGAGTATGACTTCGGTTCACCTGAAGACAACATCGTGGTAGATCCAGTCGCAGACACCTTCCATAGCCTCTGGAACACCCGTGCCAGACAGAACACTGAGGTCTATCGAAAGGTCTTCCACGTTGTGCCAGATGACACTGTTCGTAACTGGAACGACTACAAGGAGTTCTATGAGTACAACTTCCGCAAGCCTGAGGGGAAAGACGGAAACCAGGAACCTCGCTACCTTCCTGGCCATGTGATCCGTGATGAGTTCCCTGAAGGTGTGAAGGCCGTCAAGGAAGAGCTGGCTAAGGTCAAGGGAACCATTGTTGAAATGCCGCTGATGTTCTTAGCGGAAGAAGACATCGCAAAGGAGGGATTGAACCTGAACTCCTTCACGGAGACCCTCTACACCTGATGATCCACCTTGCAGTCCATGGTGGCGCCCTGCGAGGGTCAATCCAGAGTGGACCTTTGTCCCTTTATTCCATCTGCCCTTATTTTATTTTATTTTTTGAGATATTATAACGCTTTCTTTTGAACACGGCTGATGTGTATCACTTATTTGTATTTGGCCGGCTCTTTGCCTTTGGATATATGTTTCGATGATAATGATTGGAATACAAGAGCTCTTCTCCAGGTGTCTAGGCACAGAAATCCCAAGAGTCGAGAACATCCGTCGATGTCGCTTCATGCCCTGACTCGGTGACTTTCATCTCTTCTTTGTGTTGTTTCGTTCAAAGAAGTTGGAGTCACTTTTCTTCTTCTTCTTCCTCTTGCTGCTGCTTGATATTGTTCTCTGCAGCACAATATTAAGGATGGAGTTGGACGTTGGATTCCCTGTCTTCCTATTGGTTGCTGACTCAGCATAATATTACACTAGACCTATTGAGGACTAGCCTCTGACACTTCTGATATTGTTCTAAACAACAAAAATTGTAACTTCAATATGTTTTTTGCTGTTGCTTCCGTGTTTTGCGCTGTTTGATGCTGAAAAAAAAGGGTCACTGGCTGGCTCACTTTTCACTTTTGGTGCCAGCCGGATTCATTATCCAAATCCGGATTCCTACCTCTGGTGTTCACTCTGAAGAACACCGGTTCGTATACCCTCGGCGGGAGTTTCATCCACGCGGTCCTGATGGATTCCAAGGACCAAATAATACCCGTGCTGAATATGTAACTCTTGGAGGTTTTAGACTTATCAGATACCCAAGACTAGACGCTTCGATGGCCATGGAGTTATCTGTGCCATATCCCTATCCTATCCAAGCAAAAGACTTGAGATCCTCGGGCTGCTTGAGGTGTGTTTGCGTATATGGGCTTTGTATCTCAGTAAGAGAGCGACATCTACCTATAACAAAGATAGGCCCATACTGTTTGGCTTACAGCTGGCTCTACGCCACCGCCCTAGTTCCTCCTGACCTTCTATCCCCTTCGAACCATCGAAAGAAATGGGGATTCACGCCGAGAAAGGGGAGCATTCTCCTTGACTTAGCCCTCGTATATGAAGTCGAAATACCTCATCTGAACCCCAGAGTAGATTCAGGTCCCTGGGTTACTGAAAGCTTCTTCCGCTTTCACAGATTGCTGGGTGGTTCATGTTTAGTTACTGCTTCTTGGAGTCATAAAACGCCGAAATGGGCACACTTTTTGGTTACACGGCGCGTTTGGTTATCCTGAACTCTTCCTAATTTAGATGCTCCCTGATAATCACTTGGCCGCTTGAAGTGATTACCTGCAGCAAAACGGTCAGGCCAAGCACTGCCTCTGGGCACCATTACTGCGTCTAAATGTCCCTCAAGCTAAACCATAATATAGACTTTGGAAGGAGGTCACTGAATATACCTTGTTCTTTTAGTGAAAACACTATCATGAATTAGCATGAATCCAGCTTACACCACAACTTCAAACTGGCTTTAAAACAGCACAATACAAAGTCAAAACAGACAATGTTTCCACCAAATACACCATTAAGATGGCAAATATCAATACTAACCGCCTATCTATTGTCTCCCCACCCGTCTACCCGCAACACAATTCCTCATTAACTATGCCTAGGTTCTTGCCTCGTTCCGCTTTTGGCATGATAAAACGATATCTCGAGCTCTCAGCGTGGCCTTTCCACTTTTTACACACTATCTTCTACCAGTCTTATCGGTCGCTCTCTAGCTTCATACCCTCCAGGAAACTACTTCCCGTCCGTGCATTGCATGCAATATGATGGAGAATAAAGAACTTATGCAAAATACCAGGATTCTCCGCAACGCCGCCGTCCATGTTGAGAGATTAATCACAATGCTCCGAGCGCCATTCCCTTTGTCGAAGAAAGAAAAACGAGCGATATTCAGAGGTAGACGCTTGAGGCGGCAAGTTCTGTCTGTTGAACAATGTCTTGATTCGGTATCAGTCGAAAACGTTAGCTCAACGTGCAGCAGAGAAAGCAGGAGGTCGAGTCTATATAAATCTCCTCCTTACGCCGTTCCTTTGAGCTCCCTGTTTCATCATCAACAAGACAATCAAGCAATCTACAACCAACTTCTATCTATCAACTTCTACTTTTCAAGCTTCCAGCAAGCAAACCCTTCTACAATCAAAATGGAGTCCTACGTCGCCCCAACTCAGACCTCCGGTAAGCATGATCTTGAACTATCAGAAGGCTTATGTACGAAGGCGTGGCTAACACCGTAACTATAGGTCCCGTCAACGCCCGTGGCAGCACTGGCCAGTGTATCGTTATGTAGACATTTGTCTAGACACCCTTGGCTATGGTGAAGAAACTATGGTAGCCAGGGGGTGGTAATGCGGAGGGTGACGATGATGGAATTGCATCTATCGATATTTCGACATACCCGAAGCTACGAGACAGCCTGCCTTCAACATCCGATTTATCTCATCCGGCAATGTTCTCCCTCCCAGATTTGATACGAAGCCAACAACATTTTGGATGCTGCCAGGTCCAGAAAAAGCTTTACCCGACAAGAAGACGCATCCTACATCTCACCCGTCGTTTACGGCCCCTTTCGACCCATGGTTTCTTCACCTAGCACCACCACCCTTCCTGTTTATTGTTCATGTATAATTGTCCATGCCACCCTTTTTCATCAGCCCTTCACCATGAGCATTTTGCTGGCATGATTTCCCTCTAGCAATGCTCATGGGTAACAATTCCAAGAGGTTGTTTGAATCAGAGCTGCATCAGATAAGAAAATCCAAAAAAAAAGGGGGAGGAAAGAGGAGATACCTTCACTCATTCTTTTTCGGTTCCCTCGGTGTCCGGTTGATTTCGTGTTTATTGATTTTTACGGCAGGGTCGTTTCATCTTGATCCAGCCATGCTTGGATATATAATTATGGCTCAATCTATGTACACAAACATTTCCTTTCTCCTGCCTTCTCCTCTTTCCCTCTACCCGCCAACGATTTGAGAGCGCATTTTCAACGCAAGGGAAAAGGAAGAAGGCCTTTTGTGTATATTTAACTTATATATTCACATATATACCTGTTTACGATGGAACGTTACCCCTTTTAAGTAGTCATGACCTGGCTTCCTCAAACATTCTAGACAAGGGACATGCAACAGCTAATGCACCAAAGTGAAAGGAGGAGCCCATGTCTGCGTACGAATATAGCTGTAATGCTAAGAAGCTTACAGGAATCATCATACCAGGAAATACAAGTCTTTATCCCATCCGGCAGCATCCATACCCCCTTTGCTTCTGGGGCAACCAGCTCATATTAGAGGACCAAGGAAGCATCTCTATTTTCAGGCACTACCATGTGTACCAACATCATCGCTGTTGAGGAAAGGGCAGAATGCTCGACTTCGTGGTTGTGAGTAGGCGCAAGTCATACAAGGGATCGGTTTCCCTTTCCCCCTTTCATGCACTGTCTATCAAAATCAACAGAATAGGCCCATAATATTCCAATAAACATGCAGCGTCCTGGATTATTGTCAAGACAGGCGTTTCTGCATACAAAGCCACTCGTTTACATCTATTTCTACCTTTACAAAGTGTGACACACTCCTTTCAGCGGTTCCAAGCATGGCCCCAGAGCGGCCCAAATTGTTCAAAAAGAGGAGCAAGGCAAGGCGACAAGTACTACCATACACTCGGCCTCCGGTGATGTTTTACTCCTCGAGACTCCCTCCGCGGCCTGTCACGCATCAACCTACGACCTCGAACGAAACCCGTGTAGTTGAGACCCCGAGGCGCGGATGGGCAGCCCGGATCATCAACCGACTTGGTTGGATGTACTATCACTATGGAATTGCGATACCAGTACACGGAATGCATCCCCTCGAGATTATCATGATCAACAGCACAGTCATCGCTATCCTCACTTTCATTATCTGGGTGCTGGTTATTTACATCCCGACTGAGACATATAAAGTGGTCACTACCGCCATTAGGAGTTCGATATAAACGGATGCAACAGGTGGCCGTTATACTAGCCAGTCGTTAGGAGCACGAACAACACCTTCGAACTTCTTTTCTTCTCGCTCATTTTTTTTTTGTTGCCTTGCAGCCAGAGGATGCCTCTGTTTTGGCTTCACTGATGGGACAAGTGGATGAAATTTGGTATGTCCTACTGTCAGCGGCGTCTGGTCAAGAGTCCTCCTACTGTATATAGAGTGCATATCATTCAACCACGGTCATTCTCTTGATAGAACCACCCTTAAACTTTTGGTAAACCGATAAGTGCAGCGTATTAAGCGCACAATGCCATAGTCAGGGTTTTATAAAACTCATTAATCTAGCTGGTAAGAAATAGCAGTATCAGTAAGCTGGGTTTGGCATTTAAGAATGATATATTGATTCCACAGCGACACAAAAGAATGGTTGGCATACTCCTTGATATTTCATGTAGCACGCTCAATATCCGAAATGATCTGTAAAACCACTTCTGCTGCACTCATACCCATCTGTACTGCAGCTTCACCCATCTCCGCTTCAACATGTGAAAGAACACCAGGACTTGAGAGACAGCTGATGAAGGACTTGAGGGGGTCTAGGAACCTTGCATCAAATATTGGCTGCAAAGTGGAAATATGGAGTTGCTCAGAGAGTTTAGACGACTTGCAGAGGAAGTAATAAAAGTTCAACTTTGCAAGATATATCGGTGCAATCTCCTGGGTAAACTCCATCCATACTTCCGGTGTTATGCCCTCAGGAGCAGAAGGTGTCGTAGACGTCTGTGCTGGACTCGAGAATTTGTAGATGGACTGGAATAAGAATGTGAAACTCTCAGGGTCAGAGAATGGGTTGTCGGTCTCAGTCTCGGCTGGATTAGCAGAGTGTGATATAAGCTCTTCCTTAAGCCATTGTATGGCGGGTAACCTCGCATATTCTGACTCCTCTTCACTGAGAATCTCTAGCATTAAGTTGTATCTCACTTGAATATCCGGGTATGCATGGAATGCCCGAGCAGGAACGGATCCTAGACGGGTGAAGGCCTTGAATTGAGCGGGGCCACGGGAGCAAGCTGTCAAACCATAAACAAGGGTCTTGAATCCTTCTTCGTCTTCAGCATCTTCAGGAGTGCTAGTCTTGGCCACAGCGGCAAGGGATAGGATAGAGTCGATCAATGCGATTGGTTCCTCCGCTGCCGCAGTATAGGGGGATGCATAATCTCCAAGGAAGTTAAGCAAAATATTAACAATATCTGGATATAGATGTAGAGGCTGCACTTGTGTACCAGACCCAAAGAGCGTAGCTGTCACACATCGCGCAGCAAGGAGAAGAATACACCCATGCCTCTCCAGCGGAATCTCGTCAGGAGAATTAGGCAGATTATCAAAATCTAGTGGGGGTGGAAGATCACTTTCTCCTTTAAAAATTATCTTTTGCAACATTTCTGTTTCTAGGCCAAAGTCTCTCGATAAGGCCTGGAAATGATGTTAGGCGAATGAGATATTGCCAATGATAGTTACTGAGAACAAGTCATTACTTACCACTATCTTGCCCAAGGTAGTATCCCTCTCCCGCAGGTACTCGATGTTATGAAATTGGTCGATACTTGTGGGGATCACAACATCCGCACGAGGAGTATCAAGCTTCTCCTGAACACGGATCGCCCACTGCATACCGGCGGGACCTGGTTCGTCCACGCATTGTAGGAGATATGTTTTTAAGGTTTCGATAAGGCCAAACTGCAGTAACCTTTGGGTCAACTTTTCTTCAGCGGCCTCACTTGTTGAGTCTCCTTCCGCATGTTCATCTGCCTCAGGATCTGGTGCCTTGTCTCCAGTAGAGCGGTTGAGTGCCTGTTCCGAAAGACATCGCGGAGGTAGAGGTGGCCGCTTTTCCCCCGATAAATCTCGTAGAAGCTCCAGGATAGCAGCTGTGGATTCTGTAGTGGGGAATTCTGAGTAGGCTTCCAAAACAGCGTGAAGAGAAGTTGCAACAAAACGACTTGTATATTTCGTTTTTATTCGTGAGTGCAGCGTAGAAAGCATTGATAAGAGGCAGTTGAACTGCACAATATGGAGGGGTAGATGCCGCTGCTCGCTGGCCTGCTTATTTGCATCCTCATCATCGCTTTCTAGGGATTCGTCTTCCGTGGCCTGGAGCTTCATCAAAGCCTCTGAAACCCGCAGGATAACCTCCCTTGGGTTTCCAAGCCTCGCAATATCGTCGAGACATTCCCGCGAGTGCGGTAGAAGGGGGATGAGTATGTTGACCAGGTCCCAGCCGATGTTTATAGTCAGCGTCTCATCTTGGAGGACCTGGTGAAGAACCGGCAACCGAGCAGGGGTTAGCTGGTATTCGACGAGCGTCAGGTAGGTCAAGTAGTCTGTAGCCGGAGGGAGAGCTGCGATCAAAGGATCGGATGCTGCTTCTGCGGGCTGAGCCATGCTGTTCAACCGGTGAGTGGTAGCGCGTGTGCCCCGGTGGTGGTCTAGAGCTTGCGCAACTGTTAGTTAACTCATAGTTACATAGCTTGCTAAACTGGGATAACTAACAAACAAGCCAACTAACCGATCCTGTTATGTTTCAGATTTCCACACTTCAGCAGTTCAAGGCCTCTAGCAGGCGCCAACAAGACGACAAGATGAAGCTGTTCATCGCTGTCGTTCAATTTGAACGATCAAAGGGGGCCAAAGGGCGACGCAGCAGAAGGAGGTCGAGGGGTCACAGTTGGTGATGACGTAACCTCATTCCTAACTACATCTTCTGCTGCTCTCACGATGTCTCCTTTGCTCCGTCTATCGAATTTCACATCGGGTTTCATCATTTCTAAAAAGACAGGGAGGCTAAGACTTGTGTTGAAATTTTACTTCATGAAGCAGCTGTTCGTGAACGCTTTTTGACCTCGATCCAAAAAAACCAGGCGTTTCGCCAGGTTCCAGCTCGTGTCCGAACCATCCCAGACGTCGCGCTTCCACTAAAGCCAATTATGGCCGTTTGATTAACTGGTTAACTTGCTGAACACTGCTTAATTAGCTATGTATCTCCTCGTATGCTCCACTGATCTGTGGCTGTTGTATGTTCGTTAATTAGTTAGCTATCTTCAGGCGCTCGGCTGGCTGCATGCAAGACGATAAGAACTCCCGGCGTGCATGAGATATGACCTTTGCAATCACTGTCTTTAGAACAACCCAGTCGTGTTCTACGGATATGTGGCCTTCTGTATGATAAGAAGGATCCCTCTTCCGCAGGGTTGATCCCGCCGCTGTTTAATACGCCCAAGCATTGGATACACAGCGTCAAAAGCGAGCTGAATATGAAGAGTCTCGGCTAGCCGCATGTCTGAGCTGCAGCTGAATTATCGTTCTCAAAGCCCAGCGGAGTTGATCTCCTGGAGGCGTGCTGACATACGAGGCAACCTGCTTATACCCAGTCGCGGGATGTCAAACAATTGAGTGCCTAATACTCATAGTAATATGACTGGTCTACCTCTTCTCATTTCCGGTACAGCCATATACTGTGAGGTATGTGTGCAGCGCAGCAATGCAGATGCAGGATCGACAGGCCACGAGTATGTCAGAGGGAGACCAGAGCAAGATCAGCAGCTACATGCCACAGAACTCTCCTATGAATGCATTGATGCAAGGCTGGTGACGACAGCAGTACGGAGTACAACCCCAAGATACGATTTCCATGAACAAATCCCATCCACACCCGGTGAAACAGATTTTTGCCTACAGAAACTTCGCCTGTGCATTGTAGCATGGTGGCTCCTGCGGCACCCCTGCTGTCTCTTCCCGCAAGCAGCGTTACAAGCTATATCAGTATAAATCTCGCATGGGCTTCTCATCTTTTTGAGGCCAATAATATCAGCAAAGGTAGGGACTTGTAGGGACTTTCTGGGTGACCTCCCCTTTACCTCCTTATCTTTTTGAAAATATATATGAATGTATATGAATCTTGGGCAAGTGTGTAATGCAACAGAACTTACAATAGTAAATGACCTACCCTTGCTATCCCCTATAAGCCAGGTAGGTTCACCTCCCTGCACGATGCGGACTATAGAGGCAGAGATGCCCCCCTTCCTGCCATTCGTCGCCCCTGCGGGGCGTCGGTCGTGTAAAGAGATGCATAGCAGAACACTTGTCAGTAGCCCAGGACAGTGAAACAGCGATTATAAATCAAGCTGCGGGGATTAGAGACAAGGTACCTGTGTATACGAAGGGGAGAAAAAGGGTATATAAATCTCATAAACACGACCGACGTGGGGCTTGCAGCTCGAGGAAGACCACCATATCAATTCTCACCAACAGCCAGGAACACTGCTATCTTATACTCATTCGTACTCAAGGAAGCCGGCAACATGGCAGCAAGGAGACCAGCTCCAGGAGAAACGCTAGTGCACTTCTTTGACATCAACAGCGAGGCCCCAGGTAAATCACGATCATGGTCTCCCAACACCCTCCCCATCCGCGCGGTGTTGAACTACAAGATGGCCCCTTACACCCAAACATACGTCGCCATGCCAGACATCGAGCCTCTGCTCAAGTCTCTTCATGTCCCGCCGCTGGCTGGTGGCAGAGTGCCTTATACGCTGCCGGCAATCCTGCATAAACCGTCCATCCAGAACGAGGGTGCGACGCTCAACGACAGCTTTGCCCTTGCCGTTCACCTCGAGACCATCTTCCCCCCGGAGGCAGGGTACAAGTCTATCTTCCCCAACGGACAATGCAGCTATGCCCTGGCTGTTGCTGTCCTGAAGGTGTTCCGTAGCATTTTCGGGCCCGCGCTGCCCTTTTGTTACCCGGCTGTGCCAAAGTATCTGGATGAAAGAAGCCGTGAGTACTTCTACGCTTCTCGAAAAGAGATGCTTGGAATGACAATGGACGAGTTCGAGGCGAAGGGTGAGGCGCTGGAAGAAGCGTGGAAAGCAACTGAGGCCGAGATTGCGATTTTGGTGAAGATGTTGAAGGGACGCCCCAGCCCCAGGAAGAACCGTGGACCGTTCTTTGAGGGAGAGCATCCTGGATATGCTGACATGGTCTTGTTGGGCTTCATGGGCTGGTTTCAGAAGAACTCGCAGGCCGACTTGGACAGGCTTCTGAAGATGGGAGACGGCGAGCTGCAGAAGGTCTGGGATGCAGGGCACCAGTGGCTTGAAGCTGAGGGTGAGAACGTGGAATACGAGATTCCGAAATAATCCCCTTAAGTTGGTTTCATTATCCGTACATGTCTATGTATCGGGATATATATATATATATATATGAAAAAAAATTGACAATATAATCAAGTATTTATAACAAAGTGGTGATAAAAAGTCGACAAGGAATTTGCATATCCGCATCTCAGGATATAATTGCAACATTCAGTCATTAAGTGGAAACAGAAAACGAAATAATGAAAAACATAAAAGTCAGCCCCAAAACGCCGAGTCATCTATGCTGATGCCGACCTTTTGGGTACACGGCCCAGGAGAAACGCAGTGCAGCTTTACAAGGGATGTGGAAACTATACAGGTGAGTTTAACAAGCTGTAAATTATGAGACGTGACCAAGGAGGGGGTATAGAGCCATCAAGGCGATAGTGTCGGGCATTTCATCATAGCAAACCAAACGAGGAAGCGGTGCATTAAGAAACGCCAGCCATCAAGGGTGAATAGCGTCTAAAACGGAATGTTTCGAGTGTTCTTTGTGATTGGCGTTGTGGTAAAGTCACCAATCTCGCACCAATTGCTTATAGGCTATACAGTAAGAAAAAGGTATCATTAGCATCTCCATCAAAGAGAAGGAAACTGTTAAGGCAACGGGAGACATACCAGGCATGACAAGTACTTGCACCATGAACATGTGGTGCGGTATTTGTAAAAGTTGTTGAGAAGGACGATAAAAGAGACGATTATCCCAATCAGGGCACCAGCTCTGAGCAGCCACCATCCCCACCACAGTGGTTTGCGACCCTGGAAAAAGGTGACTGGTTGCTTGAAAAACTTCTTCTGATCTTCACCGCCTCCGAGGTTACCACCCATGGAGACGTAAGGAGTCTTAACTCCGATGCGTTCTCGTAAGGTGTCTGGTGACCGAAGGATGCAGATTCCTAGTACTAACCCGGTAAGGAACCCGCCAATATGGGAAAAGTTGTCCAAGCCAGGGAGTAGACCCAGAACAAATGAGATCGCTACCGTGATTACCATGAACGTCAAGTCGACCCATGGCCTTTGCTTCTTGCCCCAGGTGTAGAAGAGGTCGAGAACGCAGAGGGCGAAGATGCCAAAGAGGCAGCCCGATGCTCCCGTAGAAGCAATGGCGGGAGCTGCAAAATTTCCCCCAAGAACGAAGCCGAATATCCCGCTGGAGAAATAGACAATCGCGTATCTCCACCAGCCGATAGTCCTCTCCATGTCGGCGCCGATGCTCAGCTGTGCAAAGAGGTTGAAACCAATATGCACAAGACCGGCATGTAGGAACATTGGTACAATGAAACGGAACCACTGGTTTGGTTCAGGCTCATCGTCGAGGCTTCCGTTTGGTTTTGGGTCAGGCACTCCATCGAACCCGCAGAGCTCGGAGAGCCTACATTTGGCATCCGTGGTGGTTGTGTTTGGACATGGGAAGAAGACAGTATTAGGGTTGTTTTGAAGTTTATCCACATTACGCATGCAAGGAACGAATCTAGCTCCTAGGTTTATCTGGACATAGGGTGATGGGCCGATCATGGGGTTGAAAGAGGGCTTTGTCATGATGGGAGATCCTGTTAACTGGGCTGAATCGAACGTTAGCAGAGCCAGTAGAGGGTAGAAAACAGGGGGCATACCATTTCTAACGATTTCGACTATGAATATGATGATCTGCACCAGAGATGTTATATGCGTAACCCAGGGGATCTTCTTTGCAAAGTAACCATGCTTCCTCCTTCGAGATGGCCGCCTGACGGGATCACTGAGGTTCAAGGGTTCAGTCGGCAGGTCGTGAGGAGAAGGATGGTATCTCGCATCATACGCCCAGTCAGGCTTGTTGTTAGCTGCATTTGACTTGAGCGGAATGTCTTCTGAGTAGTAGTCGTTGTTATGGCCCATCCGGCTCTCCCCTAGGTCGTTGTCTGAATTGGAGTGGTAGTGGCCGTATCTGCCGCCGTTGTCGTAGTTGTGAGAGTATCCTCCCGCCGCCAGGGTCGGAGACGAAGGCTGCTGGTGGCCCCATGAGTCACCGTGAGTGTCGTTATCGTGAGGTAGGGCTGGATGAGGCTTCTGCGAGTAGCTGTTGTTGTAGTAGTCGTTGGCAGCCATGGTTGCCGCCGTCTATGAACGCAGGTAAACAGAGGCACGCTGCAGAAAGAAGAGGACGCCGAACAGCTGAACGAGGGACGAACAAGGACAAAAGAGTGAGCCCGCAAGACCGGAGCGCAAGCGGAAGAAGAAGACGAAGCGAAGATGGTGGCTGGGTTGAGGTTGACGTCGACGCAGACGTTGCGTAAACACTTTTTTCTTGTCGAAAGCGCCAAAGCGGATTTTGTCGATGGATCTTGATCTTCCCTCTTCGGGCTTAGCGTCGCCTGACCTTCCCCGAAATTGCGGCTGTGCTTAAGGGAGCAGAAGCTCGACGGGCTGGGATGGGGACAGATGGTTGCTTTTTATAGCCCGGCGACGTGAGACAGACCGGGGCTTCGTGGCTTGGATGTTGCTGGTTGTTGTTGTTGCTGTTGCTGCTGCTGCTGTTGTTGCTGTGGTGGTGGTGGTGGTGGTGATATGGCGGGAGAGGGACTCCGTCTGGCGTGTTTCAGGGCTTGCCTAGAGGAGAGCGAGCTGATCCCCCTTTGTTAGCCCATCGCAATGCCGGGCTCTGTCCAACAGGAGACGGAGCATTCCTGACTGACAGCGCCACAGAAGACGGGTCCGTCAGTGCAAATTCGCGGCTGGGTTACACTATTTTCGGCCCAAAGCTTGTTCTGACCAGCATGGATTGCTGCCTCCGCCTATATCAGAGCCGTTAAGGGGGTATAAGAGACAACCACAGCCTCGATAAAGCGGAAGATACCTCATGATGCATAATCAGACAGCCTAGCCTGCTTCGACCACGCCGTTGATACCCGTCTTTACTGCCTAACAGGTAATATATTTACTGAACCAGCTAGCTAACTGCTCCTCGAGCGCCTGTTGGCTTGCTCGTTAACAGTCAGTTAGGGAGCCAAAATTAACGGTTGGCCAAGCCCGTAAACGCCAACCTCATGGCATTTAACTTGGGCTGGTTTGTTAGCGGCTCCGCGGCCCCAGCCAGAACCAGTGGAATGAGAAGCCCTGCGCTGATGTACCTGATACCTGACTATGGCGTTGCATCTTTTCCGGAGTTCAGGGCCTCATTATCGAGCGCCATGGTCTTTGCTTTCTGACATCTCATGGCAGCCTGCTATCTTTCTAAATACTAGCTGAGACACTGTACATGGCCATAGAGATGGTGATGCGTAGTTGTTTTGTAACTAGCTAGTGAAATATATCTAGGAATGATAAGCACCTCCATATTGATGAAGAATCAATACCCAATATCCTTAACACCAGGGTCATGAACCACTGTATATCTTAATACCTCCCTATGCTCCTTTTCCAGCCAGCTATACCCTTGTATCCCTCAAAGGCAGAGTACCGTCATCTCCCTATATTTTTCTGGCCTGCGTCGAGATAAAGTGATTATCTAATAATACCCGATACTCTAATTCAGCCTCGATCCACCGCCTTGACCTTTTGATGTAAGCAATATCTTCATGCATCTATATTCTATTTGATATGGCTGCTCCCTTGCATCTCTACTCAACAGCCGCTCCATCCTCGTTGTCGTAGCATGGCTGGTACGGGTGTTCAGCAGTGATGTTGCTGCAGGAGAAACTACGTCTCCCCTCCCAGCCTGCTCCGTCTTTTTCTCTTTTGCAAGTTTTTCTACTTCTCTTCTTCTTCTTCTTTTCTTCTTCTCGTTGTTGTTGTTGTTGTTGTTGTTCTTCCTTGCCCTACAAGACTTCCTCTTTCCTGTCCTCTAGACCTCGATGGCATCTCAATGTTAACAAAAACAATAAACAATAACAATAAACAAACAAGTATCGCCGTGGCACGGAAGGAGCGATGCTGCTGTTGATTATGACGTCGACGACCACTGATCTCTGGACCCGTCGTCTTGTCCTCCTCGCCATGACTATGACGGCATCATGTCCTGCCCTGCTTTCCTTTGTTTGCTGGAATCAACCAAATCAACCAGATCAACCAGATCACGCCAGTCACCAAAGATCACGCTCGACCTCGCCACCCAGCCTCTCGTCTATAAAAGGCCCTTCCTTTCCCACTCCCCTCCAAATTTTTCTTCTTCTCTTTTTTTTTCCCCTTCCCTCTCTCAACTTATTCTTCTTCACCTTCTTCCACTCTGCCCTCTCCCCTTTTCTCTCTCTCTCTCTTCTCACAAACAAGAATGGGTCTATGGTCTCTGATATGCACCCAACGGTGCATGTCCCGAGTTCCTGTCAGTGGATGGGTTGTTACGGCTGTCTTGGGGGTAGGCAGTATCACAACGCCGGATCTGACACGTCTTGGTTCTCAAGAGCTTCCGATAGTCGGTTCAACACCTGCTTTCGGGATGAGCTTGAGAGGCTGCCTACGATGGCCTGTCTTGACAGTCACGAGTAGCCTCCCTCGCACGGCGTACTCAGGCGGGCCACCAGCGACGACCTCGCACTTCTACGCAGTGCTGGTGACTAGTAGTCCCCTTAAGGGATGAAGCTAAGACGAGGTCAATAGACAATAGATAGATTAGATGGCCACACAAGAGACACAGTCACTCAGTCTCAGGCTCACGCAGAC
>QQSR01000232.1:0-31242 GCA_003664465.1 Trichophyton mentagrophytes
ATTCTTTCCCACATACGACAGTCGGGATTCGCTGGTGGTCACCCACCCAACTACTAACCGACCGGCAAGTGGCTTAAGTACAGCTGAGCGGACGGGAAGCTCTGTTTTCCACTTCCTGTGGTCGTATGTGCTTGATGTAAAGAAGAGCAGGATTTTATGGTGCAGTTCAGCCGGGTAATTGGTATTATTATTCCGATCGGTCCATCGCTGTGCAGTTATCTCCTGCAAACAAGGTCGACGAGACCGATCTGAGCCTGGCCGCTGCTAAAATCCAGCTTTTGATATCGAGACAGAAATATCGGTTTATGTCCTATGGAATAGCCTTTGGTATGATTCTTTCTGGTGAATTCAGCCAGGTTGTTGACAGTTGACAGTTGACGGTTGTAGTTCTGGTTTCCTCTCTGAGAAAGTTCGCTCATTGAAGCGACCCCCAGTATGACATAAGCACATTAGTAATAGTATCCTTACTCAGCAAGCCTCGGCCCGTCCGAAAAGTGCCGGCTGAATAATCAGGAAAGCGACGCCCGGTCAGAAAAGCCGCCAGCAAGCAAAAGCGCAGACGGGAAGAAGAAGAAAGCGACGAAGACCAGAAACAACTCGCAGGGACTCCCAAGGCCCATCCTGGTCGTTTTTCTTTTTCCTTTTCGCTCGCCCGTGTCTTTGCCCTCTCCCCGCCGCCATCCAAGGCATGCCCTCCCTGCCCACCCCGCCATCCGCCTCAACGCTGCTGTCTCGACTCGGACATTGCACCAGACATAAGAACTCCCTCCTCCCGCCCGCTGTCATTTCGCCCCCGTTCTACTCCTCTATTCGGCGGTATCATATTCAACAGCGACCTCATAGTGGCTTATTTTCCCCTCTTGCGGCTCGCAACAGAACACTGGCGACTAGGAAGGTCACAGTGACCCATACCACACCTCGTCTCGGAGCTATTGCCCGGCAACTATCTTCAACTCCCGCTTCGCAAGACAAAATGGCACCAATTGATATGGAAGGCGTAGAGAAGTACGATTATATTGTGATAGGAGGTGGCAGCGGTGGCAGCGGTGGTGCTAGACGGGCTGCCGGTTGGTACAAGGCAACGACCCTTATCGTTGAAAATGGGCGTTCTGGAGGCACCTGTGTTAATGTCGGGTATGAGATATACTACCCTCATAAAAAAAAATATAAAGGAGCGACTTGCTGATAGTGTATCCAGATGTGTGCCAAAGAAGATGACTTGGAACTTCGGCTCAATCAACGAACACCTCGAGCACGCCAAACACTACGGATATGACGTCCCCAAAAACATCAAGTATGACTATGGCTATTTCAAGCGTACGCGAGATGCCACCATTGAGCGCCTAAACGGTATCTATGAACGCAACTGGAACCGCGAGGGAATTGATCTCGTTAAGGGAACTGCCAAGTTCGTCGAACCCAAGGTCATAGAGATTGATCTGATGGACGGCTCTGGAAAGAAAATGGTTACCGCACCACACATCCTGATCGCTGTTGGCGGTTATCCTATCGTTCCGGATATCCCCGGTGCCGAACATGGAATCACCAGCGACGGTTTCTTTGAAATTGAAGAGCTGCCTCCTAAGATAGCCGTGGTTGGTGCTGGGTACATTGCGGTTGAATTGGCTGGTGTGATGAATACCGTTGGTGTCGAGACACACATGTTCATCCGTGGAGACACCTTTTTGAGGAAATTTGACCCCATGATCCAGGAGACCATGACAAAACGTTATGAGGCCACTGGCATGCACCTCCACCGAGGATATACTGGAATGAAGAAGGTTGAATTGCTAAGCCCCGGAAAGGGTGCGGAAAAGCGTCTCAAACTTACGTTTGATGACGGTTCAGAGATGGAAGTCAACGAGCTTCTTTGGGCTATTGGCCGTGCTCCCGCAGTTACAAAGTTGGGTCTCAAGGAAATTGGTGTCAAGCAAAAGGAAAGTGGCCACATTATCGTTGATGAATTCCAAAACACCTCGGTCGATGGCATCTACGCTCTAGGGGATGTAACAGGTCAGGCAGAGTTAACTCCAGGTACGTAGATATATGTCGCTCTTTACTCTACTGCTTCTCTCTGCTAACTGTCATAATAGTCGCCATTGCTGCTGGCAGACAGCTTGGAAATCGTCTTTTTGGACCTCCAGAACTCAAGTCATCTAAGCTCTCCTACGAAAATATCCCAACTGTGGTCTTCTCCCATCCTGAAGTCGGAACATCTGGCCTCACAGAACCCGAGGCTATTGAAAGGTATGGCAAGGAGAACCTCAAGATCTACCACACCAAATTCACAGATATGTTCTTCAGCGTTTTCCCAGCTGAGGAAAAAGAGAAGAACCCCACTGAGATGAAACTCATTTGTGCCGGGCCCGAGGAGAAAGTTGTTGGATTGCATATTCTTGGCCTTGGAGTTGGTGAGATGTTGCAAGGTTTTGGTGTCGCAATGAAGATGGGTGCCACCAAGAAGGATTTCGACTCTTGTGTAGCCATTCATCCTACCAGCGCGGAGGAATTGGTTACTCTACGATAGTTTCATCGTGCGCCTGTCTATGATCTGGATATGAACGATTTATGGACTGTATATAGACCCGGCCCAGTTCTTGCATTTGTTCTTTGTGTTATTACTTAGTTTATTCAAGATATACACCACTCTTCAGCATTATTCACAATCAAAGGTTTCATTCAATCTTTGCTTTAGTCTACGCTAGCTAAGACATTCCATGTAGATAATTTAAGTAAAGAAGCATACATTCGTCTGTCTATCCGCTACAATTTCGAAGCAAGCTTCGGCGGGGAGACGTCAACTTGTTTCCACCAGGGATACGCGGCAGGGACATCTTTCGGATTGTTGAATGACCCTTTGAACTGTGGGCTTCTCTTTTCGAAGAAGCTTTTCACTCCTTCTTCGTTGTCTCTGTTACCAAAGAGGGGGTAGATGAGGGACGAATCAAGCAGATGCGTTGCCTCTGCGCTGTCTGGGCCACGGTACATGAGATCTCTCATCAACGAGGTTGATATCGTCGACGTATTACGTGCAATATCATCAGCTATCTCGAGAGCTCGAGCCAGCGTAGCTTCTGGCGTAGGCAGGAGCTCTGAGAATAAGTCCTTCAGTAAGGGATGTTCAGCTGGGTATGCTAGACCAGTGGTAACGACGTGCAGGGCACGAGAGTAGCCGATAAGCCTTGGTAGGAAAAACGAGGACACAGCTTCCATGATAATCCCACGGCGGGAAAATACAAAGCCGATTTTTGCCTTTGCGGTAGCCACGCGGATGGTTGCTGGTAGCGTCATGGTGATGCCAATTCCAACGGCAGATCCATTGATGGCCGCGATAGTTGGTTTTCGGCAGTTATGGATTGCCAGGGCTATTCTACCACCACTTCACGAATGTATTAGCCGTAGTTGGTGTTTGGTTGTTTAAGGCACCCGTATACGTACCCGTCTCTGTGGTCCTTTTCCCTGGCAGCGGCACCTCCGGTCCCCATTCCTTTGAAACCAATGTCTAAATCTGCACCGGCGCAGAAGGCCTTGTTGCCGGAGCCCGTCATCACAACGGCTTTCACACGGTCATCAATATCAACCATCCCGAACACTGAAGCTATTTCTCTGGACATCTGCTCCGTGTAGGCATTGAGCTTCTCGGGCCGGTGCAATGTAAGCAGCAATACCGGTGTAGGTGTCGGCGATGATGCAGGGACATGGGAGAGCTTGATGTGCTCAGTTGGCAGGGCCGCATACGATTCTGGAAGAGATGGAGACATCTTGGTATATTTATCTCTGGCTGTATGGTATGATTGTTGTGGATGGACGCAAGCCTTTCTTGCTGGATATCTTTAATTGTCGTCTTGGATTTGCCGGATATCTTGTAACTAGCAGATAACAGCTTCTTGGGACATATATTGGGTCTTTAACACAGTAACGGCCCAGTGTAAGCACAGTCTCCGGTATATAAAGCAGACGAAGTGCTGATCAAGAAGGATGCATAGAAGCTGCCAGAGCCGAGGTTATCAAGAGGTAATGAAACCCGGTCACCAGGGGGTGCCTCCCTATATCAGTGACAGGCCTTTAGAGGCGAGTTAGCAAGTTATTGTGCACCTATGCTCTTCATACTACCGCGCTATAGGAGATGTGAATTGCTCTAGTTATGAATATTCCCGCTTCTCCGCCTGTTTCTTGAGGTTGTTGTTCATCGGCTTTAAAAGGGGCAGAATAACTAACGGAGACTAACAAGTTAGTTACACGTGATAGGAAGCTCGGCCCGGGGGGTAAAAGGCAAAACTTCGCGATGAAGAAACTCGAAGAGACCAAAGACTACAAGACCATAGAACGAAGCAGGGACTCTCATGAGACGGTTTCCTTTGGCAGCCCAGAGATGGGGCGGCCGGTCGCCATTTCGCCGAGTAAGTCGGCGGCAACTGGTGTTTGCTGCTACGTCGCCAGTTCAGAGCAGATTCTGCTCATGCTCCGCCCAGCAGGACACCAAGACACCTGATATAAAACCGGCCTCGACAGCTTCAGCAGATCACAGAGCTCTCGGTACAGCTCAAGATCTGTTCACCAACTCCATTTATAGCCCTGGATCCCCTCTATTCCGCCCCAATGGTACTCACATCCTCAACAAACTCATCACCTTCCTTCGCGCCCAGTACAAGCAGTACGGATTCCGTGAAGTCCTTACCCCGAATATCTATAAACAATCGCTGTGGGAAGTGTCCGGACACTGGCAAAACTATAAGGATGACATGTACGAGGTAGGAGGGCGAGGGGATACCGGCGAGACGAGCGAAACGAGCGAGAATGAGATATATGGCTTAAAACCCATGAACTGTCCTGGACACTGCCTTTTATTCAAATCTCAGAAGCATTCATACCGAGAACTCCCCGTCCGATATGCGGATTTCAGCCCTCTTCACCGTAATGAAGTTTCGGGCTCTCTTTCGGGCCTGACACGGGTAAGGAGGTTCCACCAGGACGACGGACATATTTTTTGTCGTCCGGGTCAGATCGGCAGCGAGATACAGTTGGCGCTGAAGTTCGCGGACACTGTCCTCCAAACTTTTGGATTTGCAGATGGATACAGACTTGTTCTCTCTACCCGGCCGGAGAAGGACTTTATCGGCAGTTTGGAGCAATGGGAAAATGCCGAGCAACAGCTTCGACAGGCGCTGGATAACAGCGGCCTAAGCTGGGAGCTTAATGAAGGGGACGGCGCATTCTACGGCCCGAAGATAGATTTGCAGATTCAGGACTCCCAGGGGAAATACCACCAGCTCTCTACCATACAATTGGATATGAATCTCCCACGGAGGTTTGAGTTAGAGTATCTTGTTCCCGAGGGCTCAGAGGAATATGACCCAGCTACGGGCGGGAGGGCCACCCCTGTACTGATCCATCGAGCCATTTTTGGCTCCCTTGAACGGTTCTTTGCGCTTTTGATTGAACGATACAACGGCCAATGGCCCTTCTGGCTCTCACCTCGCCAGGCCATCCTCCTTACTATCGGGAAGGGGCTAGAGCAAGCCGCAGAAGATGCAGTGGCTAAGATATCGGGGTTCGAACCCATCACTTCCAGCCGCCCCTCAAGTACTGGCTTACCTCTATCACCGCTGCAACCGACGTTCAACGTCGATCTCGATCTTGCCAGTAGATCACTTCCCAAGAAGATTCACGACGCCCATGCTGCGAGGTACAACCTGGTCTTCATCATGGGACCCAAGAATGTCGCCGACGGATCGGTAGACATTGACTTGTCCGGCCAGGTTGGCGGCAAGAGTGAGGACGAAATCAAGGCGCTGCTGGACGGCATACCCTGCTGGGATATCTCTCTCTCCGCGAAACCTGGTGAAAGGACAACTGCAAAGATGAAGATGAAGGTCGACGACGTACACGCCTGGCTGGTCAACCTCGAAACGAGGTTCCTATGACCTCTCCACAGAACTCCGGCCTCTCCATATAGATGTACAACAAGCTGCTTACTTTAGGTACGTATGTATAATAGTTAGATGTTTAGAATAGAAGTAATACCTTTACCTTCACCTTCCACTTTGGGAATAATATCATGTGATATGGATAAACTCTTTATCCGAGCGCTTACCTCGGCTATGGAGAAACCAAATCCCGACCCGGTTTTGCCCCGCGGAAATTTGGCCTCATGGACGTTGATCTCGATTTTGTAATGCGATTCCGATTTGATATAAAAGATACAAGATGGGATAGCAAGCTGCTTGCTGTCCGAACAAGTTGCGAACGGGTACCAGGAATACGATTAGCGCTCTCGGATCTCGTGAGATGGCCGTTGAGCCACGAACTCACAGGCCGATTCACGCTGCGCTCACCTCTCGTTGGATCCCATGTCTGACTCGTCAAAACCATCAATCTCTCGAAAAAGCGCTTTCTCATGCGAGGCATGTCGCAAGCGTAAGGTAATTATACAAATTATGATTTGATCGTTTAATCTACCAGGAGGCTTACGTCGGTATAGGTAAAATGTAATGCCGCGACACCCTCATGTTCGCGCTGCTCCGCGCGGGGTGAAACATGCGTGTATACATTGTGAGCATTCGACCTCCTTCGTTACAAATTTCCAGCGCCCCATAAGCAAATATTAATCGATAGCTGAAGAACCCCAACGCTGTCGTACACGCGAACCCTCGAATCACGCATCGCAAAGCTCGAAGCGGAGCTAGCAAAGTATAGAAACGAGCCCCAAAACCGCAATGGTGGTGACACAGAACAACAGGAGCAGGGGTTGAAGGTCGAGGAATCAGACCGACCTTCGTCTATCGAGTCACTCGAGCAACACCGTGAAGATGATAAGGAAGCCGTGGATTTACTCTCTCGGGACATCGAAGGCTTAACGGTAGAAGATGACGGGCGCATCTCTTTCCATGGGCCAACGAGTCTATTTCAGCTGCCGAGCGGTCTGGCAGAGGCCGCTAACCCGGCTTTGCCAGTCAATAATGAGTCCGATGGTCGAAAGGAGCGTCTCATTAACAATGCATGGAGAGAACGTGCCTTCGAGCAGTTGACTACCATCCCAGTATGAGCTTTTTCTGACTTCGACGAAACGGGGATCGTTCTCGTCGAGATATGTCTAGTCATCCACTAATCCGCTCCAAAATAGGAACCATTCAACTACCTTCTGGATTCTCATTGGTGTTGGATACAACCTTTGTTTAATTTCGTTTATCGCCCGGCTTTCACACGTATGTACCCAATTATGGCTCCTTTAAGGGATAATTCCATTCTGGATAGCTAAATTTTGGGTTGATATTATAGGTGACATGAAGATGAATGGCCCTTACTTTTCGGAAATCCTCCTTAACGCTATTCTCTCCCACTCGCTTCGATGGTGCAGGGACGAACCAAAGATTGCTCGTATGCTTGATGCATACGATGGAGGGCAGCAATTCCGACAACGAGCCGTGACAGGGTTATTCGAAAGTTTGAAAGGTGGAAACGGTCAAATAACGGTTGTCCAAACGCTTCTTCTTCTCAGCGCACAGGAATGCGGCCGTGGAAATCGTACGCAGGCATGGTTATACAGCGGGATGGCATTTCGACTGCTAGAGGATTTGGGCATAACCATCGATAGCCGAAAGTACTCTGGGTCAGTGCAGTTCTCAGATGAAGACGTTGAGATAAGAAATCGACTTTTCTGGAGCTGTTACTTTTGGGACAAACTGGTGTCGCTGTACTTTGGTCGATCTCCAATTATCCAGGATACCCCGGTCTCTCCACCGCGGATTCTTTGTAAGTTCGTCTTTACTCCCTGCTCATTTGGCCGCATTGCTAATGTGGCATTCAAGTGGATGATACCGCGGAGATCGAGATATGGACTCCTCACGGAGTGGTATTCCCCGAGGGCATGCACTATCCTCCGACACAGGCACATTCGACGTCATGCTTCATGAAGATGTGTTCGTTGGCTGAAATCCTCAATCAAATAATTATACATATCTACGACCCTGTTCGCCAGAGCACGGAAGCTCAGATACAGGAATGTGTGGATAAACAGGGAGCTAATCTCGAGAAATGGTGGAATGAACTCCCGCCATTCCTAAAGCTTATCCCCAATAATCTTCCCACATATTGCCCACCAAGTCATGTTGTGACTCTCAAGTACGTTATCTGCTCTCGTTCTTCAAGTGTACCACTTACTAATTCGTCCGTTAGCTGCATATATCACACTACTAACATCCTCCTCCACCGTCCAATGCTCTGCTCCAGGCCCTTCAGGACAAGGGCAAATGCTGCAAGCAATGCTAACCACCTGGTTCAATGCCTCTCTTCTGCATCCTCCAACATATCTCTTTATGACCTCTTTAGACGGACGTTTGGTGACAGTCATGTCGTTCTGTCTCTTGCATACAGTTTATATACGGCTGCTTCTATCTTCATACTTGAGATACAGGCATTGAAATATGCGTCTCCTTCAACGTTGGAAAAGCTGAGATACTGCATTCTAGCCCTTGAACGCGTGAAAGCTGCCAATCCAGGTATGCCTCTATTAAGCGACTGGTGCTTTGAGAAACTCGTCGTAGCTAACCTTGAACTAGTAATACATACTGCCCTTGGCCTGATTGAGAAAGAGCTCAAGAAGCTCCGAATTAATATATTCGACACTCCAGCCAACCCAGATCAACAAACCATCCCGGCTGTATCCCCGCAAACTACTACGTCGTCGCCACCTTCTTCCCTAGATCCCTTACATAGCCAACATATGTATACCCTGCCACCCCATGGTGCGTTTAGTATCACACCTCCCCCAGCAGATCCCCAACAGACGCATCAGCAGCAGCAGCAGCCGTTACCACACCAAAACACCACCTTCATTATGGATACCCCACCGCTACCTGACCCGCCTGACTTCATTGCTCAAGATCGAATGTATGACATCGCGCCAGAGCTATTCGAAGCCTTCTCGTATGCGGAACCTAATACGCCCGGTGGTGTTGGGGCAGGGTTCGACTCTACTAACTGGGCTGGCACTGGGCCGACAAGTTAGAGTATATATCATTCGTCTTCCATTTTACTCGATCTTGACCTAAGCTATCCTTTTGATTTTTTTTTATATCTATAGGAAGAAAACTCCTGGCATTTTGGCTTCTGCATACTATATATACATGATGGTGGCTAGGCGTTGCTTTTCATTTATTTCATCTTTAGATAGGATTACGGTTATTAGGACTTAGCCGCATGCGGAATCACTTAAATATACCGTTGAATAAATCGTTTAGAAGTGTATAATATCGAGCCAATGCTGGTACAGACTGCGTTGCGGGCTGGATTTCAATGCATAACCTCCCAACGGACCGCAAAATTGAGAGGAGCCAGCCCGTCTCTTCTTAGCTTTCGATTATCCTCCGTCTATAAAATAGTCAATAACCCCTGGACCAACTTTGAAAATCGGCGGACTGTCTCTCCCCGTCTCCATCTGCTGATTTCCACGTGACTGGCCTGGCGGCACACTCTCCTTGGAGGAATCAAGACTGGAAACAACATCCAGACTGCACCCCTTGCCATGAGATGTCTACTCTACAGGCTGCCATCTCGTCGGCCAACTGCATCATATCGGCTCTCTAAGACTATTTTTCCGCGCTACAGGACCATGAGAACTCTGCCAAAACTCCCTCCGGCATCATGGGACAGCCATATGCATATTGTTGACCCAGAGAAATACCCCCTCGCACCGGATGCCCAGTATGTGCCCCCTATTCACACTCTATCTGATGCAATGACTTTTGAGTCTTCAGTTGGTATCAAAAATATTGTCCTGGTACAGCCGTCTATATATGGATTCGACAACTCATGCATGCTCGACGGTCTGAAGGAGCTAGGTCCCAAGCAGGGTAGAGCGGTGGTCTCCCTGGATCCAGCCAACCCACCATCTTACGATACCCTCAAGTCATGGCATCAATGGGGTGTACGTGGAGTGAGACTTAATCTGCAATCGGTTGGCAAGGAGATGAGTGCTGGGGAGCTGAAGGAAGTTATGCACAAGTATGCGGATATCATTCGCCCCTATGGCTGGGTTTTGCAGCTATATATTGCCCTCCAGCATGTCCCGCCCCTGGTAGATATTGTACCACGTTTAGGGGTCACTGTGTGTCTCGACCACTTCGGAAGCCCCAAACTACCTATTTCAGCCTCTGGTCCGGCCAGCACGACAAGTTTTGATCCTTACTCCCTCCCTGGCTTTGCGGAGATGGTCGAGCTTTTGAAAGGTGGTCATACATATGTTAAGATATCTGCTGCATACCGTCTTACAAGCAATCTCCAATTTGATGGCCTGCGGGAAATATTCATGGAATGTATGCGTGTAGCACCCGGTCGGGTTGTGTTTGCTACTGACTGGCCACACACGAGGTTCGACTCGGTCGACATTGTCCCGTTCATCAAAGCTTGTGTTGATTGGTGTGGTGGAAATCAGAATATGGTCAAAAGATTGTTCCAGCATAATGCTGAGGTGCTCTGGGATATCCCGGTTGAGACTGAATCGTGAATGCCGTGTTTTTTCCATGCTATCTCTTGATATACCAATAGACATAATTTCCACGAACTTTACGGCATGATTTATTATGGTTCACTGTTGTTGTGTTCGAAGAGAAATTTCCATTCATAAAACGATCGTTATAAACAGGTGTTGATGACCTGCTTTGCACAATCCCGAGAAGATCTTACAGCACCCCCTACATATTGAATACTATTCGACTTCACGTTTTCTTCCCCTTGTGTGTTCTAGCTTCTCTGAGCCCGCACAAGCGTACATCTATGCCTTTCGATGGTCTTCTTTCTGGTCAACAAACAGGTACCCCTTTGCACGGCTGTCGCAGAAATGAGTGGTTTGATCGGCCTATCGCCAGAACCGTTATTAGAGACTCCCCTTCATTTCGGCTTATTCTTTTTTTTTATAGACGCGTTCAAGGCAAAAGAGAGAACGTACTAAGGGCTTGCAGCATTCCACGGGCGATTTATCTTTACAGCCTTCTCTTCTCGGAGCAAGAGTGCCTATTCGATCCAATTTATTGATGCATCAGTACACAGCCATGAAACCCCGTCACGTCTTTACACAGGGAATTTTACATACATCCGGTTCCAAAGAGGCCCTTGGGAGTTTTGTCTTCATAGTGAGTGCAGCAGTAGGCCTCTCTTTCACTTGGACAAGTCCACACAGCCCCGGTAAAGGGTGCAAGGCAGGATATAGTTATCAAGGCCATGGAAGCCATGTTCATTTCGGCAAGACGCATGATGCTGAGAAGTGGTGGAGTTTTTTTCTAGATCAAGGCTGTCAAGTATATGAATGAGCTGATCAATATGTTTTTGACTACAGCTGGCTGTAGATGTGATCAAGGTCGATCTTCCGTCTTCACTGCTGTTGTTGCGATGTAGTCAAGAAGAAGTCGACGCTCTGCCTATAAATAATTTCCCACCTGGGCCTAACCATCCTCAACGACACACAACTCCATGGCTCACGCATATCAACGACTTGCTCTCATAACACCGTCTTATGACCCTTTATTCTCTGTGGTAACGCATGGAGTGAACATTTTATACCGTCTCTATGCTGATTTGAAACGCAATTTTGCCGTTCGTTACACAGATTGCGCAGTTTCATCCCATCGTACAGGAGGATATAAGGCTACTTCCCGCAATATTTCATCAGCTGAAAGCTATCACAAGGCTAATACCAGCTAAAATTGCAATGTACTTATCAGGCTGTTCTTAGAGGCTTGAGTGATATACGACTAGTCTGGCCTGGGGTACTCGGCTCGAGTGGACGCAACAAGGCCCTTTATGGGATATAGGGTATTCAGTCGTCCAGCACAAAACCAGTATCAAGGAGGATGATAATAAAAGGGTATGACATTATTTGAACCTATACTGATACTTCATTATCGTACTGTCATTATAACCATTAAAAACATACTCGTTAGATCGTGAATCGGAAGCGTGGATCGTCATCACCCATGTTCCCCAGGATGCTCTCATCCAGCTGAAGCCTATCATCACGCTTGCCTTGCTCTCTCAGTCTGTTCTCACGCACAAGCCCAAGAGCAAGGACAATACTACCAATTCCGCACATGATCATGGTGGCCAGGCAAACACCATAGCCAACAAAATACCGGGGTGCGTCTTTGGTTACGAAGACGTTGCTTGCAACCAGGCCGCCCAGGTTACCAATTCCAATCTGGATCGCCAGGCCAATAGCTCGTTTGTAGTGACCTCCTAGGTTATTCGCAAACCAGACAATTGTCACGGGCTGGACAATATAGCAGCCAATGCTGACGAAGAATACTGCCATGTAGCGAACAGCGTCAGGTAGCCCGCCACCCACGGGACCCTGACAAAGGAGGATGATATACCCAATGCTCCCGAACATAACGCCAAAGATGATGAATCTAAGACGGTGTTTCAAGCGGTCTGTAAGGTATGAGACAACTAGTGTGATAAACGCTGTCACAAGCCATACCGGAATGCTGTGGACTTGGCTTTGGATCCCAGAATACCCGAGGGACTTCACAATAGTTGGGATGAAAAGAGCGGTCGCATATCCGGACACTGTAATGTTGATATAGATGAATGTACCAACATAAAGCTTCCAGTCAGACAGGATCCTTTTCCAGGCAGCAAGGTCAAGCCTGTCCATACGTGCACCTCCCCCAACATCTTGGCTGCTGCGAGTAACCATCATTTTCCTTTCTTTGCTAGTCAGGAATTTTGCCTGCTCTGGCCAGTCGGCAATAAAGAACTTTGCGGGTCCTGCAAGAGCGATTGAAAAGAGGCCCTCCAGTATAAATATCCATCGCCAGCCAGAATAGCCCCCGAGGCCATCCATATGATCAATCGCGTATGCGAGGAGGCCTCCAAAAGCGCCTGCAAGCAAACCTGCAACCCAGAAGAGTGAAAGTCGTTTCTGGAATTCATGTCTTTTGTAATATGTGGCCATCAAGTATGCGCAGCCGGGGACATAGCCAGCCTCAAACGCGCCGATGAAAAAGCGACAAACAATGAGATCGCCATTGTTTCTCACAAAGCCTTGACACATGGATGCTACGCCTGGAGATACAATCAATTGCTCAGTCAACATGTTCATTCGGGCGAGAAAAGGAGTAGAAAGGGATATTACACACCCCACAAAAAAGTGAGCATGCTGATCCAGGTTGATGGGGCAAATTTCTTTAGCAGGATATTGCTTGGAATATCCATCAGAACGTATGGCACGAAAAAAACCTGGACGGCAACGTTAAATTGGTTTCCCTTGAGCTTCAATTCTTCCATTATCCCCAAAACAGCCACGTTTCCGAGATTGATACGGTCGAGAAAGCCAAACACGAAGAGGATCCATAGGGGAATCATCAAGTTGATATCAACCTTGCGCATCATTTTCTTCTCTGCCTGCGGCGACATGCTTCCTTCTCCCGCTGGGCCGCATTCTGAATCGGATTTTTCGACTCCATTTTCCTGAGGAGTGGTCTTCTCCCCTATTGCCAGATCTGCCATATCTTCTGGTACTGTGAAGTTTTAAGGAAAGCTGTCGAAAACCGCGCCGATTCCGCGAAGTAAGGCAGAAATAGCGAAGGAGGGATGGAACCGAGTGTCGTCCAGAGCCATCTTATCTTTATTTACGGGTGCAGAATTTTCATCGAGCCCGGCCTGCAGAGTACAGAGTCCAGGAAATGCAGGGTCTAGAGCCTGGAGTCCGGAGTCCAGAGTACAAACCTACTAGCTATCTGCTCGGGCAGAATGGTAGCACCGGCCCTAAGGCAAATCAAGACCTGGATGTAAGTATGTGCGCTAGTAAAGGGAAACAGAAGGATCCATGTCCACTGGCAGATTGCTTGCAGTGGCTCAAGGAATGAATGATGTCGTATCTACCACATGGGGAGAGCCCGACTTTGTTTTATGCTGTGTGGGTATACTCCAGCTCCGTATTCCCGCCATGAAGGTAACTAGTTATAGTAACTAACCCATTAATGAATCCACAAATAACTAAGAGAACGAACTCGTTACCCAGTTGCTGTCAACAACGAGGGGGAGAATGGAATTTTTTTTTGTACTTCGTCCCATCGGAACAAACATGTACAGGGGCTCCCTCAAGCAGCGGGAGAAAATCCCCTAGTGTCCCCCTTAGCTAGTTAACACACCGCATCTCTCCGTACAGACAGCTAGCAAGGGACCTGCTGCTCCACACAAGCAAGAAACCGCCAGGATGCGTGGTACATAGTAAATGGGAGCTCCTCCACTTAGATAACTCCTGAGTTAACCATCTGATCGGAGATCCTGAGCTGGAGACACTCCGAGTGACTTGCTGTGCACAATTTGGATACAGAGTAGGCATCATAACTCGAGGGGCTTTTGCGTAGTTACAGATCGAAAGTTAGCTTGCTCCCTTCGTCCATCCATATGCAAAATTGGGCTCGAAGAAAATTACAGAGTATTTTTGCAGTGGTTACCGAGTTTTCAGTTGTCTTTTTTTTACCTCTTGACCGCTCTCCTGATATATTTTACGGAGTGACCAGATAGCCTTTCACCAGAGAATCACTGGGTATAGAACGTACAGAAGGGAGTCGCCTTGCTATTCGCTTAGGATCTCTCTCTCTCTCGGCTAGTCCTTGCTCTGGAATGGCGGATTCGAGTCTGCTGGGCCCCCGAGTCCCCCCCAAGCAATTGGCCTTTCTATTTGAACAAATGATACCTAAATACCACTGAGCCAACCTGGCCGGGCAGCATGAAGTTGTACTCCGTACCTCTGACAGTATATATTGCCAATGCCTAACATTAACTGTTGCGTCTAATCCTGCTTCCTTACCTGGAGTCTCACTCGTCCAGGGGGTTTATCATGTTGACATTCGGGTTTTGTTCGATAACTAGCTTCTGTCGTCTTAGTAGCTATCACCGCCGGGCAGACAGACCTGTATTCCCTCTGCCTAAGACTATACTGCTGTTGTTTTCTGCAGTAATCGCCTGGAGAAGTCTCAGTGAGAGCTCCTTTGCCTGCTCCCAGGGGGCGTTGCTAACCCCCTTGATAAATACCACCATTTTATAAGGCTTCATGCCACGGACTTTGTAGCCGGAATAGAAGTCTCTTCCCTTCCAAGAGAAAGAGAGAGAAGTGTTTAAGAGGTCAAGCTGAACTGGACCCTACATAACTAGCCAGTCGGCAGGTTGTTAGTACTCGTTAACTATTTAACTCGGCCAAGTCGGCTAACTAGTTAGTTAGTTAGTTAGTTAGCTTGTTCGTTATTTAGCTACCCGTCGCTATGGGGTCTTTAACTAGCTAATTTCCACTTCACCTGTTGCTCTCTACCCAGAGAATCGTATCTAAGGAGGAGATACTATACTACCAGCTCGGCTTGCGCTATATATCAACTCGAGCAGTCATAATAGTCTAAATGTTGGCGCTCCGTTTGACGTCCCGATCGACATGTCCCCACGATCAGTTGCGTAAGAGAAACACGCTTGCAAGGCCTTGCTTTTTGGCCCTTGAAGGAAATGCAGACACGAATCACACATCCCAGCACGTTCGGAAACCCAGGCCCCCAGGCGACGGAGGGCAATTGGCGCTCCGATGGCGGGTGAGTGCGGATACCCAAGTGTGTGGCCAGACGATAGTTACTTATGTGACCCTGTGCTATAGCCCTGGGGGTGCAAGGAGCGGCTAAAGGCAGGGTTCATCGTTAAGAGCCAGTCTTCCAACCAACCGCTCTTGTTGAAATCTGTTTCTCCGGCTCTCGACTCCAAAGACATGGCGGGCTGTCCCGTCTTTTATTACTATTAGGCAACTAATAGTACTCTTGCAGGAAGAACGCCTGGATCCAGCGAGTTAGCTACAAGAGTAACGAGCCGCTCGAAGGATGCGTGCAAAGGAAGCAAGCAGCTGCCAGCCAGCCGCCAGCCAGCTCAGCCCTCATTAAGCAGGGTTGATGTCTCCAAAAAAAAATCCTCCTCGGACCCCCCTGGGTGCCTATCGAGTGAGTCAAGTGTTCACTCCGACTGCCCTCCCCTGCACGTATACCCCCAGGCCACGACAGGGGGTAATTGCAACATTGCCTATACATTCCAGTCAGAATCCCAATCTGCGCTCTGGCTTAGCGTGGGATAGAGTCGAGAAATCGAGTCCCTGCTCTGTTGCCTTTCTCCAGTTCCTGTGGGACAACCCATGGCCATCACTCAACCTTCTCTCTTTGAGGCTTGTATTGGCAATCCCGCTGAAAAGCTGTCAGGCATTGCCATGGGCAAGATGATAAACCCTTTATTTCTCTCTCTATCTGTCTGTCACTCACTTTTTTGGTTTCGTCTTGCCCTCTCCTTTTGCTCTAACACAATATATCCAAATGGGCTGAATCTATTCCTTTAAAGTCCTATCTCGAGGAGGCATAATGCCGCTCTTCAGTCACTACGGGAATGTCGAAGACATTTCCGATCGTCTCGCCGTTCCAGCTCTGGTATTCTCCATTATCACGCCGCTATTCATTATAGCGAGGGTTGCTACTCGGCGATACTATTCAAAGAGCCTTGGGCCCGATGACTGGACCATATTGGGGTCTCTGGTATGGAATACATGCATATCCTTCTCCCCTGTACCAAATAGAGATATATAGCATGAAATGCATAATACGGTGGACTAACGGGTGTATCGGAGCCCAGGTGTTTGCGGAAACCATTTCGATTCAGATGATCATCAGTAAGTTTCACTAGTCATTAACTATCAAATCATTCTTCATAAACATAAACTAATATATCCATAGTATGTGGGTGGGCATTTGGCAAGCACATAGATGACATCCCTCCAGAGTTGCTTGCAAAGTCCTTAAAGGTATATAGTAGCTCTTTTTTCCTCCTCCTCCTAGATAGCCCAAGAATAAACGCTCACATTAACTGTCGCTGCAGCTGTACTATTTCGCACAGATATTCTACAAGATAACCAGCGCCTTGACGAAGATTAGTGTTTTGCTTCTCTATCTTCAGGTATTCATTCCACCCTGGTTTAAGACCACCTGTTGGGTGGGCATCGCAGTTATCGTTGCATTTACCGCTGGGACCGTGGTCTCAAGCATTTTCCAGTGCAACCCAGTCCCTTATGCGTTTGACAAGAAGACTCCAGGAGGTGGAAAATGCATAAATGTGGCTGCATTTTGGTTCGCAAATGCGTCTTTCATCATTGCAACAGACGTGTTTATCGTCCTGCTTCCTATTCCAGTTATACTTCGGCTACAACTGCCGGACAGGACTAAGGTGGCTCTGTGCGGAGTGTTTGCTCTCGGATTATTGTGTGTTTCACGATTTACTACATCCTTGTTACCCTACATGATGACTTCATATACTGATGCTTCTTACTCAGTGTCTGCATAACATCGGTTCTCCGCATCACAACCATCGACATTGCGACATCCCGTTCTGATACACCCTGGACAAATATAAACTCGTCAGTGTGGACAGTCATCGAGTATAACCTTGCGATCATCTGCGCCTGCATGCCGTCGCTCTGGAGGCCGATATCCATACTCCTCCCCAGCTTCCTGGAACGGTTTATCAACTCCTGCTACTGGTCAAGCAAGCACAAAAGCAGCCATGCCCATAGCAGTGGGCCTTCGGTCATCAGCGCAACCATGAGGGCAGAACAATCGAACCCATACTTCAGCAGAGCATGGTCCCCTTTGCCTTCAAATGCTCTGCCGCCCCACAAATCCAGGTCACGACATCCTAGTACCTCCGCTAGTATAGGGATTGGGAAGTTGGATCTGGATCTAGAATCGCAGGAGAGAGTCGATGCTATGGTTGATAAGGACAGTGATTCAGAAAAGCACGGTATTCGAATGACTACTCACGTCGTCGTAAAGTACGACGAAGCAAGTGAAAACGGAGAAGCTTTGGACAAGAAACAGACGGATATTGAACTACGGCATGTGGAAACTGGTGCCCGGTAGCGTGAGCATTTTGGCATGGGGTTTGGGCAAATTTATTTTTAATCTCTAAGGGTCAAACGGCGTTGAAGGGGAAAGGTGGCAGCAGTGATACCTTGAATACCACCCACAATGTATACTTATATTCTCGCCATCACCATATCACGCCTCACACGATCGAAGCTACTTGGCAGTTGGGCTCCTATCGAGCCGGTATTCTCAAGTCAGGGTGGGAACAACCCTTTGATTTTTGAAGGTGGAAGGAAAGCCTCTCCATTAGGCTATGAGTATCCCCAGTATACTCTGTACTGTACCGTCTGCCCTGATGCTCCGTCCAGCATTTTTTTATATGCCCGCATGTTACCTATGCATCGCATCGGGAGCTCGACGACTTTAAGCTTTCTATCTTATCTTATCTCGGTCTAAATCTGAGTTATGCACATATTGTACATCTTGCACAAATCCTGCATAACTAACTAATTTAATGCAATGTTTTCTAGAAAGTTAACTATAAATAGCATTTATCTTTTTTGGCCACAGAAAGCTCGGTTGACTCGACAACACCCACTCCGTACCATCAACCGACATTTCGTTCAGATCACAATGCAGTTCCTCGAAGGCAGGATGTCTTTCATTTCGCAGGTCTTTGAACGCTACCCGAGGGCGCTGACGACCGCAGCCGCAGTCCTGGTCGTAGTCGGCGCACCAACTGCTCTCCTCCTATACCAACACCGCCGGCTGGGCCGCAAGGTCCGGCATTCTACATCAAGAGGATCACTGGCAGACCTACCGCTTCAAGATATCAAGTCGATACCGGAATCAGTTCAGGACAAGGACGCTGCAAGCAAAACCCGCGCTGTTTACGATGTAGCTTCACTCTCTACCCTGGACATTAATATATCCCCATCACTCGCTGAGGAAGAGATACTTACCCGGTACTTGCGACGAAATATGACGGCCTTCTCGCGTTTTCCACAGGCATATGCTTTGAGCCTTAATTGTGATCAGTCTTCCCGTAAGACCTTCAAGGCATCTCACATTCAAGCGCTCAATTTCGAGCCAGGCGATGTTGTCTGCGGTGCATATAAAGTAGTGTGCCGAGAGCAAGACAGGGTCGAGTTTGGGATGGAACTCAATCAAATTCGTGGCCGACTGGTCACCACACTTGAAAGAAACGACGGTCAGATCATTTTCAAGACACAAACCGTGATGTGGCAGCCCAGTGACGTGAAAACTCCGATGCCCTTGGAAAACCCAGTCCTGAAATTTGCCCATGAGATTACATCTTGGTGGATGCTTGAGGCTGGTATCCTGTATCTCACAGACTATACCTCTGTTTGAAACATGGTGCACGGTGTGTAGGGATGTGATTTACATTTCTTTTGTATTGTATTATATAGTTGGAGTTTTGACTTTGTATATATAACTATAGTGGCGAAAGATCTCCATTGAATGTCCTTATTAAATCCTCTCAGTTTTCCTAGTACATTGTCTCGCCGTCGTCCAGCATCGAAAACAAAGTATTGCTATATAGACGACATTCCACCGATGCAATAATTACTAAATTTGCAATGTTTGCAGTGTTTGCAGTGTTTGGAATATTCTGACATCAAGTTCCGAAGTTGAAGACGCGAAACCAAAGAATATCAAAGACAACGATTGCAACCACGGGGCGCATCGTCCAGGCGCATTCAACCGCCATAAAATATACGCGGTGAGGATCGCTGAGAATTTCTATTTATTGAGAGCCACCCTACAAGTTTGAATCGACATGTCCGAAGAGGCTGGGGGGTGGAGCACCATCGAGTCGGATGAGGTACGTTTGGTAGCTGTTAATCTCAAGATCCTGTGTCGCGCACTGACATTGTGGCTCTAGGGAGTCTTTACTGCGTTGGTAGAAAATCTTGGAGTACGGGACGTCCAATTTGAAGAATTGGTAGCTTTGGATGCTGACACAATACGCTCCTTAAGGTCAATAATCCATACCCCCCATCCTCCCCCCAAAGTTCTCAGTGGTGTCTAGGGGAAAAAGCTTTGTTTTGCTGATTAGTTATATGGATATAGCCCCGTATACGGCGTGATATTTCTATTCAAATGGGTTAGTGGACAGTCGAGAAATACGTCCAACCCTCAAGACGGAAAATACGATCATGGGGCGGTTGAAGATGGCCTTTTCTTTGCTGCCCAGACGATACAGAATGCATGTGGCACACAAGCCGTTCTATCTGTGATACTCAACCAAGACAGCCCGTCAACATCTATAAGAGGAATCGACATTGGCTCCGAGCTACGTTCTTTCAAAGAGTTTACTACTGGGTTCCCTCCTGACCTCAGAGGCGAAACTCTGAGCAATTCAGCCCGAATCCGCAGTGCCCATAATCTGTTCGCTCGCTCGTCGCCCTTCGTAGATGAAACCTCGCGCCCACCGCCATCAGAGGAAGACGCAGAACTATATCATTTTATCGCCTACCTTCCCTTTGGCGGCAAGCTGTACGAGTTAGACGGGTTACAGCCACATCCGATAACTCATGGGCCCTGCAGTTCAGACGAATTCCCGGACAAGGTTATTGATGTTCTTCAACGACGAATTGGGCGGTACCCCGAAGGAGAGATTCGATTCAATCTCATGGCCGTTGTGAGGGACTTGAGGATACGTGCACAAGAGATTGGGGATGAAGAGATGCTGGATAGGGAGAAGAGAAAGAGAGAAAATTGGGCTTGGGAAAACTCGCTGAGAAAATGTAACTTTATTGACTTTACAGGACAGCTTTTGAAGGGGGTTGTGGACATGAAGTTAAAGCAAGGCACGGGGGAATACGACAAGTGGATAGAAGATGCGAAGAAAGCAACCAGCAAACGGACAGAAACCAAACGGTCAAACCGATCGGGACAGTAGCATCGATCAATTTTGGTTTCCGAGTATACTCAGAATGAAGAAGAATCTTGGAAACAAGGCCTCTCCCTGATGAACTACTTGAACAAAATAATTCCGTATTGTGTTAACCCGTGGAATGGGATACATAAGGCGTGAAGGAAATATATCACTATAAGCGTATATAAATACTTAGATATGCAACTTAAATAATTAATAAATATGGATCAAGAAGTGAAGAACCCCAATCTAAACGGTAGTTAGAACCAACAAAATCCCCTGATGAAAAGTATGAACCGGTATAAAACGCTGTACAGTAGTAAGAAAACAAAACAGAAATAACGCATTATGAGATGTATTTGCCAAATGTCCTTGTCGTTGAAGGACAAGACAGTGCTTTCCATTCGTCCTCGGGCCCTTTAATATATATATCCCCATCACACTGTTTCGGATAAGTCGTCAAATCATCGAGTATGGAATGGCAAGAAATAACAAGGGTATTATATGGCGAAAGCAAGTCTAGAATGTGTTTGTCGGTCTCGGTGCGGAGGTGGGTGGTGTGGCAATGTTGGCGTTAGATGAACTGTCGCGATGGCGTTGAGGATAGAGGTGGTGGTGCCTGGAGATTCCCAAGAGGAAAGAAGTAAGAACATGAACCTCAGCCGGACCGTTTTTTTCCTGTATTTGTAGGAGAGCGACGGATAGACGATTTGTGAACAATAGCCGGGCGATGGGGGAAAGAGGGGGGAAAGGAGCTTGAAAAATGTCTGTACAAGAAGTGAAAATAGTAGGCAGGGGAAAGAGGGCAGGTTTGCTGTTTTTTTTGGTTACATTGTTTTGTTTGGGCTATGTGCTCTCGATTTGTGATCGATATCAAAAAATGAGTTGAAGGTATGTCTGGTGCTTGTGCTTGTGTAAATGGACTTGATGATGTAGACGGGTATACATCTAGTATCAAGTCCAGCAGAGTTCCGGAGCGACCAACCCTCCTGTCACAGTAACTGGGGGAGAATCATGGTATTCCGTCCCGATTGTCGGGCCCCCGTTGATAAGATTTCCTAGATAAGCTGGATTGAACATCGCAGGCTGTTCTGGCTGTTTATATTCGGGAATGCGGTCCTCTACCGGATCGTGGTGAAGGGTGGGTGATGGATATACTTGGGAGTGGCGTCGTGAGTGAAGCATCGCATTGGACATCTGGTATGGTGAACCGACGATGGCTGGAGTCATGGGCGAATGAAGAGGTGAGGTGGTATATGCTGGGTAGGCAGTGGTGGTAGGGCTGACTATGGCCGCAGATGTAGCTGGGAGGTGAGGCAAATGAGGAGTTGGAAGCGCATGGTGATATGGGCTATGCGATCCTGTAGGATATCCGTCAAAGGAGGATCTTGGCGACCACTGGAGACGGCTGCGGTACTCGGCTACAGTCTCTGCTGGAAGATCCATCAAACTGAGAGCGAGTTGTATCTCAGGTGCAAATGGGTTGGCGGCGCGTCTATGGTATAGAATCCGTCTGATCTCCTCGATTGGGTTGACGGCCATGGAGCCAAGGTATGAACCGCCAAACTCCGGGAAGAGTGGCTCCAACGCGAGGGCAACGCCGAAGAACTGAGAGAGCACGGAAAGAGCTCCGAGATCAGTTTCTCCACCTCGCAACATTGCCGAAGGGAGCCAAAAGAGCCAGATACGCAGGGGTTGGAGCCTCTCAAAGGCCTTCTCCGGGGACTGAACTGGTAGTTCATCTCGCAACCTTTGAGTGAAGGCAAGCAAGTCCGTTATCCTGCGGAAGTGTTCTTGGTTATGAGAAATTCGCTGATGGATATTCTGTAGATTGACAATAACTCTATCCAATCTCATGATATCTTCGTTCGGAAAATGTCCCATGCCGCCTGGGTAGGTTGGAGTTAAGGGAGTTCGGGCGCTTCGAAAAGCTCGTTGACCATCCATAAATCTGGCCAGTTCAGACTCTTCCTTCCACCATGGTTCCATCGAGTTCAAGACCTGTTGAAATAATAAACGGTTAAACAAAGTCCCCATCAAGGATAGAGGTCTAGGTATATGAGCTGAAATCTTACTGTTGAAACTCCTTGTTGAAGAGATGCCCACCCTCGCCTGTAGTGAAGTCATTAGCTAAAAGCAAAAGCTATATAACCGGGCAAAATTTACTTACCATTCAGTGGATTGCCATGACAAGAGCAAGGATGATGCAAGAATAGCATCCGAGTTCTCGCGTGAGAACGAACTAATTGCCTCTTGCAGGCCCTTGATAGCAACACCTCGATGATGATAGGCAAGATTTTCAGTGTCTTGATTCTGGGTCATCCAAGCAATATGTGAAGCAGATAATGCCAGAATAGAACTCATAACAAAATCATTGGACAAGGCGATAGTAAGGAAGCTATGGCAGAATTAGAAGGATTCATTCATGAGAGAACCTGCATCTTTGACTGTCGGGTAACTTACATGGGCATCTTCTGGGCCCATACAGTGCAGTTACTGTAGCCTCTTCGGTGCAGGTCGATGGACAAACCCGCAATATGGTGGATGAGTCGAAGATCCGTGCGTGAGAACTTATACCAATAAGCTCGAGTGCTAAGCTGTAGCTCAGGGAAAGGCGGGTTTCCAGACTTTTGCCAGTTCTGAATCTCTAGCTCGATCTCCGGAGACATAAGAAGATCTGGGCTCCTGGCATTATTGGCGGCATCATGAGCAAGAACATTATCCATGTAATCACATCTGCAGTTATGCTTGGTGCAGTTTCGACTAAAGTGCCCAAGTCAGCCTTAGAAAAAAGTCCAAAGGATTAGATCAAACCTACCATTGCGGCATGGTCTCATCACAACGTATGTGTCTTCGCTTGCAAGTCTTGCAACCCTTTCTAGACTTGGTATGGCTCTTGCGAGGAGGTCCACCACCAGGTCCAGCCATTGTGAATAGATGAGAGGATTAGGAAGTAAAGATGGTTAGGTTGTTGGTGCTCGTTGAAGGTGAGTTTGGAGTCGAAGGTGGTGTAGAAGTTCGAGCTTTTGTGATGGTAACAAGAGGAGGTTGAATCAAGGTATATAAGGAACGGTGCAATACGAGATATATCGTCGTTGGGCTAAGATAATTTCAATAAGAAAAGGGGACCAGGTATAAAAATAGAAACAGGGTTGTAGTAGTAGTAATAGAGGAGACACGGAACGGGCTGGTTTAGATCTCTGGGCCTCTTCAAACAGTGTCACAGGCGTTTGAGCTGGCTGATGTTTTGAGTATTCCGCGGACTTGGGACTCTTCGTTCCTACAGCTTTTGCAGAGGTATCTCTGTAGCAATGCTCCAAAGGCAACAAAGTCAGGCCGTTGGCAACTCTTCCAACGAGCTGGATCTCTTTTCGGATCCTTGGGTCCCTTTTGCCTCTGCACCGGTCAGGTTGAAGGCCTTGAGGGTCTCTCTCTTGGGTATAAATGAACAATTCCGGTACCCCGTGTATCTTCACCCTGCTGCTTATATATCAACGAGGCTTAAACACGAGATGGTGAGTAACGGCTGAGACGAGGTTAATTGATGAAAGGTATGAAGATGGAGATCGAAGAAAATTGATGCAGAACAAGGTATCTCTATGGATAAATATGAAGAGAGGAAAGCATGGAACACCACCCCAAGACCATGAAAATAAGTGTCAAGGGTATCGGATGAATAGGGACCCTCTTTTTTCTTCTGCGGAATGATCCTGGTCAGGGTCAAGATATATACTTCAGCAAAAGGTATGACAGAAGTGCAAAAGCAAAAATCAGGAAAAGGACACTAAAAGAAAGAAAAGAAAAAGAAAAAGAGGGAGGAGAAAGAATAAAAAAAAAAAAGGTAACAAAAAAGCAAGCTTACAGGCCTGCAGGAGGGAGAGAGAGAGAGGAAGAAGAGAGCGGAGCTTAAACAGACACAAGTCAGACGCATGGGTGGAGAGGACGCTAGGTCGAGTTGGGCTATAGACCAGAGAAGAGATCCAAAGCCAGGCTGGGGTGGAAAGACAAGGCAAGGAGAGGATGGAGAGGCGAAAGTTTATCAGGCGGAAGAGAGAATTACCAAGACGTTAAAACGTTTAGGACGCCTAAAAGGGGGGAGATAGTAAAAATCCAAGAAAGTTCGGGCGGCGGGAGCAATCATTGGAGGGAAATAAGAATAGGAGGATCTCAGTGGCAGGGGACGGGGTCTGCTCTTGAGTGGTAAAGGCCATGACTATCACTCTTGAGCATAAACATGGTAACATGGGAGCCACGGAATTCGAAATTAAGATTTGAGCCAGATGTAATCAGTATGGGGATGGATCCAAGAAGAAACGGAGAAGTGTGCTAAACAGGCGTTTGGCTGAGAGGCGTACAAGGATTCCGCCATCCTTCTGCGCCCAAGGCATGCGCCTGCTGAGTTACCATGTGGCATCCGCCAAATCTGTGACAAGGTAAGTTAGCTGATATACATGGCAAAAGCAAGGGGACAGGGAAAAAGAAATTCAGAGAAGGCAAAGAAAAACAAAGGAGAAGCGAGCGAAAATAATAAAATGCAAAAGGGATTTTTAAAAACAAAAAAGGGGAGAAAAAGAAAGTGGGAAAAAGTCAGAAGTGATAATGCAAAAGAAAAAGAAGAGGTTAAAAAGGGCCAGGGTGAGTTGGGTGACGGCGTATGGACGGAGAACATGGAGCACAAAATGGGAAAAATACCGATACCGACCGGCCGGCCGACCATGGTCAGCTGGCTTGCTGCACCACTGCATCCGCATGGTTGGCTTCGAGGGATCCTCGACAATTATGTGTGGAAAAGAAAGGCCGATCTGGCAGGGAAGACGAACCCTGGATCTCGTCAGCTCAGCGGCTGGGTGAAAACGAGAGAAGCCATATTATTAACAACAAGAGCTGCCATGTTGTGGACATCGATCTCTTGTCAAGCGTGGAGAACAAGATCTTATCCACACCGTCGGCTATGGGGGGAGGACGTAGTACAAAACGAGAAGGTGGGAAAGAGACAAAGTTCAGCACCGGCAAGTCGGGAAGAATCAACTCCAGCGGGAGCGAAGTTGATGGTATCGAAGGGTCAGGCTCCCCCCTCCCTCTGCCCCAAAGGGCCGCCATCGCTTCCAGAGTCCAGAGGATGGAGGAGAAGAGGGGGGGGGGGGGGGAGAGGAGGATGAACCGCTGGACCAGTTGATGGAGCAGAAGCTTCTGCTACCTTCGGCGCACGGCCAGTCATCTCGACCCGCGATGTTACTAGTCATGTATTGGCGACGTATTTTTAACAATTCTCTTCAAACTTGAAACTCCAACCATGATGAACGCTGGTAGCGGCTCTTGGGAGGGTTAGTGAGCTAATCCCAGCCTTTAGTTGATAAGCGTCCCTTAGTGTGACGGACCAGACGACGAACTTGAGAGAAGAGCCTTGTGAACGCCTGTCACAGCAAAACCTGTTGATCTGCAACTTCGCTCCGTCAAACATGCAGAGGAGCATTCGCAATATGGCCATGGCAACGCTCTGCTCCCTTTTGCTTGCTTCGAAGTAGTTACCTAGTGAGTAGGTTACCCAGCCAGGAGAATTTAAAAATAGTTAGGGGAAATTACCCGTCGTCGTTTCAAATATATTTACACCACAGAAATTACAAGATGATAAGTAAAAAAAAAAAAAAAAAAAAAGATGGAGAAGGAGAGGAACAAGGGGAAATGCGCAGGAGAATGTGCATGAACAGAGATGAACATTACCCTCCAATCTCTGCAATTTTCCAGCCCTCCGCATAATCAAGGGCAGGGTTTGCACGGGACGGGCCCTTCAAGGCCTTCCGATCAGGTTCCCACATCATTGGCCTCTTGGTGTTCACTATCCAGCCCATGGAGGGATCAGCATTCTTGTGTCGTCGCATCTGAACAGCTCTTTGGACACGGAGCCGACGGTGTGTGTCGCCGGTGTCGCTGGTGCTTTGATATGTCGAAGAGCTGATGTTGGATGGAAGGTCGTCAAAACAAAAAGACCCGGGGCTGACTAATCTAGTTATCTCATTTCGGAAGTCGGCATTTGTTATTTCAACATCGAACGTCGAACGTCGAACCTCAACGTCACCGTCGACCGTCGACTACAACTACGAGGCAGCACTCTGTAGGACGGAGTACAACATTCCCAACAGGACTGAGGGGCGGCGTCCTGCGAATTCCTCTCCTCCCTTTCCAGACGCCAATTTCTCCGGTATGTCGCTGCGAAGCCAGATAGTACAGGAGAAGAGAAAGGGGAAAAAAGCAACGCGCGGAGGGACGAGGTGAGAAAACAAAACAAGGTGGTGGCTTGCGTGCAGCAAGCCTGCCCATCAGATGATATCCTGTCTGCCTGGCTTCAAGGAGATGAAGAGCATCCCTGCTCCCTAGCCGCTTAGCTAGCGCAAAGTTTTTCGAGTTTAACATGTTTCATGTGTGCATGAGGGAACTATTATTATCTCCTGGAGCCTGCTTGCCCGTCGCAAGACGAGACTGTGCGACTGCTGCGTGCGTGGCAACCCAGGTCAGCCATCCCGTTTCTATTGACAGGCACATGTTTCTTTGGCAACAACCACTCGACAGGATAATTGAGCTTGAGGAACACGCGGCTAGCACGAGCAAGAATAAGCGAATCGACCCGTTGGATTGGATCTCGCGGAACGAGGAGGGACGCGGGAGCGCGAGGGCTCCGATACAGCGAATGCTGGGTCGATGCATCCGGATCCGACTAGGAAGACGTCAACTTACGACAAGCTAGATGTCAAGAAACATGGCTGTTCCCTGCCATGCGAGAGGGAGTCACAATAGGCATTTCGCTATCATTGTCGATCCGTTGCAAGAGGGAGGCCAACAGTGCTTTTCTGGCGACAAAGAAGCATCTGTTGGCCGTGACGGGACTGGGACACTGAGACTCCCAAGAACTGTGATGCCTTACTTTTTCTTTTCCATGAAGTCCCCTTGCATCGACACTGCTAGGAAAAGAAAATTTAAGATTCGACATTTTGCTTTGTTAGCGGCCGTAGTTTTCCTGATCTGGAAATTGCTATACGAGCTGTGATTGATTTCTAAACTGCAAACTTGCCCTATAGGGAAAGTTTAAGATTGGGAACAAGCGCACTGATTGGACGATTTATTTCAATACATCGGCCTTGTATCAGTATTTCGACAAACTTACAGCATATGTTAAGGTGTTCAATCTTCTGGGCAAAAAAGCGCAAATATGAGCAAAGGGCAAGACTGCCCGATTCGACTGTATGGCCGGAATGACTCACACCGAGCACCAAGATTGCAAAAAATAGATTCATGAAAAATATATATAAAAAAAAGGCCAAACTCCAGCAAGGGTTTCTCGGACGTATGCCAAGGTCAATATCAGCCGCCCTTGACCAATCGATTCTGAGCGATACCGGCCAAACAAATCTTGCTTGCTCAGAGCGGCGGTGAAAACTGACAGATTGGGCTTTTGCTTACGACAAAATAATAAGGATGACCACACAACTTCAGCTTGATTGCGTAAAGGCCAATGCCGGTAACCCGGCAGGAACCACGTCGTTCCGTGTTGCGCTACAGCCACTTTCGACCATGTGCAAAGTGTGAAATCTTCCTCCTTCAATTATTTTCAGACCGTTTCCCACATCAACCCATTTAAAGCATATAATTCTTCCCATATTTTGACTGTGGAGCGCACAATCCCCAAGATTGATCTTCATATACGAAGAAGAAGCTTTTCTTAGAAGGCTTTCCCCTTTTCTCTCCTCCTTCATGGGAAATTCCCCTTGGGGAAGGCTTTCGTATTTCAACAGTCAACCCGCTTCTTTATTTGCACGACCTGCATCAGCTGAATTCCAGCCAGTGACGATTCATCTATCAGCCCGAAAACCCCAGCCACGTTACTAACTTAATTTCTCGCATCGTCTATCCCATTTGTTCGTTTTCAATAAGGTGGGATTCCACGTTTCGATGTAAGTCTATCATAATCGCGTGTGCCGATTTCTACGTGACGCACACGTGGATTTTCTTCAACACAATTCCATTGATATAAAGTGTATACTCTGTATGGGAGATAGGTTAGGTTTCATACCTCCCTCTGATAAACTTATCCGCGGGCCATAATATTTTGCTTCCTGTGCCGAGTACTCCGTATGTCAACCCTTCAACGTGCTTGCGAGAAATCGAACAAGGATGGCTGCTGACCAAAAGCCAGTGCAGGAATAATGATAGGCTGACAATAAATCTCCACGGACAGGGCGCATGTGAAGGTTTGATAGCCGACTGGGTCGGCTGAGGGGAATCAAACAGTTTTTCGCCTTGCCGTCGAGACAAAACAGTGTTACTCCGTACATACAGAAGTTCTTCCCAACATAAACTTTCCTTCTTTCAACCCTTCCAACACAGACCATGGAGGTGAGCCAAGTAAACAAAAAAAATAACTAAAAAGAAAAGAAACTTCCAAGAAAGTGTCTGTGGGGATAAAAGCAGAATGCCAATGATAGGAATGCGGAATTAAGGGCGGTGGGGAAGAATGGACTCCAACAAGCTGATACTTTACGTTGCACAGGGCAAGCCACCTATCAGCCAGCCCAGACCCTCCCGAAGGTCCTGAAATCTCCCAATACCATGGCGCTGTGGACTCAAGGTGTGGCCCTCCCGCTCTTGCGGACAATTGGAATTGGTTATACCACTGTTGATGAGAAACTGTGCTATTTATGACAGTCTGGGGCTACCCTAAGACTATTTTTATCTCCACACTGCGACCATTGCAGTGATGACAGCAGGCTGCCAGCATGCCAGATTTCTCAACTCTAGAATAAGGCAATGAACGACGAGGGCTACAGCATACTGCAAAAAAGGTAAAAGCAAGGCTGATCTCTTCTTTCATATTGGGGACAGTATGGTTTACTGATTTTTCACCACGATGAAGGAAAAGGGGTAGCTAGCGAAGGGAAAAGGAGAGCCCTGTCCCGCCTTTCTTCAGGCCAGGATATGTTATGGGCTACTAAAAGCTCGAAGTAGCTAGGCTCGCGAATGTGTGGGCCATAAGGCATTCATATAAGGTTGGAAGCTAAAACAACTCGAAAGCACCACATTATTATTACCTCTTCAAAGGTCAGAGATGCCATGCATTTTCCCTCTTACCCAACTCCATATCGGATCTTCTCTCACTAGTCTCAAGCAGGCAGCAACCTCTTTTTTTGGCCATTCTTGCGAAAGATGATCCCTATATTGGCAGCACTTATGAGTTTCCAGAAACATTGTTTTAGTTACATTCCAACCTCGCTTCTTGAGATGCAACCATCCAATGCCATGTGCGTCACTGGTTTATTTTTAACATCAGCCTCCCTCCGCAGAAGAACCTTCACCCGCATCCCGAGCCACCTTGTTTCCCTTGAAGGTGGGTGAGTTTTCACCGATACAAAATCGAATGTACACGCTTGGCTGACCACAAGCACAGTGATGTTCCTTTTTCTTACCCTGAATTACTTACTACTGAGTACAAGCGGAGACCTGCTTTCACAGACACCATATCAAGCCCCACGAAGACTTCTCTCGCTCAAGGCTCAGCCGAACCCCAAAGCTGGTTGAATTTCGAAGAGAGTAAAACTAGAAAGGAAGGTAAAAATTACTCTCTTATATTTTCTCCTAGAGCAAACAGCTCTTGGTGCGGATTGTGGCCTGCGTTACTCCGTATACTTGTATGATCTCCGCGTTCTCCGGGTGTTTCGTGTATCTGTCCTGTCATGCATATACTTACACAAATGTCCACACATCATCTCCAGATGTGGTGCAACCTCATGGCACCAGTTCACGCTGCTAAGAATAGAACCAGGACGTCAGAACATCTCCACGGTAGAAGAGCCTCCCGTCTCCACCTCGCATGGCAGCCGTACGAAACAGCTGTTAGCTTGGTATCTTGACAAGCAAGCGAAGCTGCACAACTGATATGCACCGTATCAGCCAGGGGAAACCTGTGCGACCTCACCAGATACTTTGGCCTCCCAACCTTCCCCGTACATCCCCAAGCACTTGAATCGCCACGTTGGACAGGATATCACCACCATCCCTCAGTCGGGCCTGATCATGGTATTACAAGTTGAGACCAGCTTCAACGAAATTTGCGGATAGCGAGCTGTCCTCCTCCTTAGGACGCCAAACTTGACAGAGTATAACCACGCTTCATGCATAATCCAATGCCTGCAAATTGACCTGGCTTGAGCTTGGTAAAAGAAACTCCCCAATTCATTTCAGGCGATCGGCAATCCAAATTGACTTGTGGGCATCAAAATATATCGAGAAAAAAAAAAAAAAAAAAAAAAAAAAAAAAAAAAAAAAAAAAAAAAAAAAAAAGGGGGAAAAAAAAAAAAAAAAAAAAGAAGGAGAGGGACAAAGACAGGAGACGCGGAGACTCACTGAGTATGCCACAGGCTCACGCACGCGCCCACCCGCCACAACACACCACCCAACACACCAGAATTCGGAGAC
>QQSR01000233.1:0-31010 GCA_003664465.1 Trichophyton mentagrophytes
CCTATGCGTCGTACATTATCTAGCTGTTAATCTTCTATTTCACTTTATCTTTTTTTTTTTTTTTTTTTCTCTTTTTTTTTTTTTTTTTTTTTTTTTTTTTTTTTTTTTTTTTTTTCCCTTACAGGTACGTAAGTTCTCTCGCCTCGTCTGCACTACTTTATGTAACTACGATGTAGGACGTGAGACCTGTTGGAAAAGGTTACTTTCCTTTTCTGCTTTATGCAGTCACTATGCATCTATCCCAGTCTCCGTGGCCGGCCCATTGCGATTTTTGCAGTTGGCCAGTTGTATTTTTCATTTGCATCCTGAGGGCCCCGTCTTTTCCTTTCCGCTCCATTATTGACCTCCTTTACATGCTTAAATGGTCGACCCTGAACCCTTGGAGGGATGTTATATTAACACCCGTGCTGGTTGACTTCTACCAGATACGTATACGATATCAGATAAAGCTATCCTTGGAAATTTCAGGACTTGGTCTATACTCAGATATATATATATAAGCATATATTTTAACCGTCTTTTTAAACCTCCATCGGCGGTCCAGGGATCCTCGTCCGTCTGTACCGAGCGAAATATCCCATCAATATTAAAGTTGGGAAAATCACAATTTTTCGCGATATTATGGGCCTCTTTTTTGCCCTTATGAGCGACTTACCCCTGGAAGTATGCGTACAAAGTAACATCCCTGACCTGCAGGTCAACCGCGTCTCTGCTGCACACAGTTGTCCGCCCGCAACTCGGTACAACAGAGGTTCGTCGGAAGGAAGGATACTTTTTTTTTTTTTTTCCTTCCCTTTGATCAAAATTAGCCCGATGGGCTGCTGTGGCTTCACTTTGCCCGTGAGGCTACGGATGCGAAAAGAATACAAACAGCCATTTCGAGAATTACACCAGAGCCCACAGCACCTGGCAAACAGCGCCTCGTACCCAACCAGTCACCTCAGCCAGAAGCCGTCAGTGGGCATATATAAGTCTGGACTAATGGTACGCTCGATCCTGTTGTCCGTCTTGGCGTCTGCGTCTTGCGGGTAGTCCGGTATAGCCTGCGAGAGAGGAGGGTTCTCATATCAGATGCGTACGGAGAATCCGTGGACTTCAATTATATTCCGTTATGGCCAGTCACATCAGCCAGGGCTCTCCTGTAGCCTGACAGGCAAGGGTCGCTGTCTAGCTGCAGGTCGACAGGCTCCTCCTCCACTCCATAACAAAGGCGATTCTCAAGATACGAACGAGACCGTCGTTATACTTTCTGCTCATGGCCCCCGTTAGGAAAGATGGGCTCTCAGTTTTTTTTTTTTTTTTTTTTTTTTTTTTGCCTTCGTCTTATTTTGTTTTGGCCATGGGAACGGGATTGTAAAGCTCCGTGCCCAATAATACGGTACAACGGGTCCCAAGAAGAGTCGAGCAGAGAAAAGAAAGGCGGGCGAAAAGAGTCGATTGCGAATCACAGCAGCAGGAGGCCAGAAAAGAAGCGTGGGCTCTGAACTTTCGTTGAAGAAGGAAAAACAAGATATGGCCAAAAACCCCCCAAAAATGTGCCAGATCAGATTTGTGACAGGCCATCATCGCCATCTCCACAGCCTCCGTGGCGGCTTGATTTAGTGTCGACCAACCGCCTTCAACACGCTTCTTCAGCCCACCCCTCCCAATAATGGTAATAATACAGACAACAGGCCGAGATTGAAGGTATATTTATAACATTTTACAGGTCGCTTAGACGGCTATGCGGCATGCTACACCCGGCCACGCTCCCTATATGCTTATATCTACTCCGTCCTGCCAGTTGGAAGGAAGGGGTGAACGAAAAGGGAGTGAAAGACAAGGAGCCCATACTCCGTAGGCGTAACGAACCCTGGTCGAATAGCTTCCACCGTTGTCCCCCTTTCTGCTTCAACTCCTTGACTGGAGTCTAGATTTTTAGCCTCTTTCGCCAACGGTTTCTCACATTCGGACCCATGTCCTCGCCCTCGAGGTGTAAGCGAAAACGGCCTTTGGGTTTGAGCGCACAGAGCTCGATGTAGTATTTGATCAAACGGCTAATCAACATCGGGCAAGCTCAGCGTCTCGGCTTCACGCTAGAACACCTCCACGCCGTGGAAAGGATAAGACACCAGCCATCCCCGCCTGATCAACCCGAGCGAAGACGATCGGTGACGGCCAACTGGCGAATGAACAGCACGAATGCCCCTATGGAGAGGCCTCAAACGGATCTCATGTTCCGGGCATCTAACGTCAATCGACTGATCGGGAGATCCAAGAGTGGGAATGCCTTTCTCTTTCGAGAAGAGATAGCAGCTTCTCCTCCCATTACTTTCAATCACCATCCCGGAATACGCAAGCAAGGCAAGGGGGACTCCCAGAAGTCATCCACACATCCACATCCACACAGCCATAATCCACACCCACGCAGGCAGGGAATGTGGGCTGGCTGGGCGGAACTGTGTGTTTTGTTTGCGAGAAAGCGATCTCCCTAAAAAAAAGGGAGCCCACACGCCTATCCAAGTTCCTGCACCCCGACTTGAAAGCATATAAAAACTGGCTGCTATTGTCCGACCCCCCATCCCATCCCCCCCCCCTCTTCTCGCTCTCCTATGTGGCGATCACGTTTATGTTCACATTTCTCTGACTGCCTTTTTCAATAGCGCCTTTGACTACTTCCGTCTGTCCCATGGGAGGGTGCTCAGATAGCTGGTAAGATGAAATTAGAGAAAAAGGCTCTTCCCTGTTCGATTCGTCCTCGCTGGTGGGAAGCAAGCGATCAGTCGAATTGCATAAGATTATACGCGAAGGATGATGACGGCTCCGTTCACGCTTGATCAGCCAGACAGCGTGGACAAGCCAGTATCAAGCTAGCTAGCGAGTTGACGAGCGGAGGCTGCACATCACCGGTAGTGTCATGTCGAGACAAGCCACCGCTTCCAGAGAATGCAGAGAAGCTCGTACCACGACCAAAGCCAGGTCTCGTACGGAATTATCGAATCAATGATATCCATGTCCAGGGCTGTATCTCGTCCATTTCCCCGTACGGAGGAGTAATACATGAAGTACTCCGTACCTCTTGTAGGCCCGTATTTCTATACGTCAGCGTAGTGTCAACGTGCAGCGTCCAGGCTTGCTGGTTGTTATTAATCGCAAAGATTTGCACGGGCATGAAGAAATCATCACGTGACTTTATCCACTTATTCCGGTATGGTTCGGACTTCCCGTGACTTGTCTTTTTCTTCGGCGTTTTTGCAGTCTTGGATATCATAGAAAGCGAGGGAAGGAAAAACCGCTTCGAGGACGAGACGAGATCTTCATCCCGCAGGAGATCCAGAGACACCGGGTATAGTCGTGGCATCCGGAGAGCTGCTCTGTACCTACAGAGAAGAGGGCGACTGGAAGACCTGCATCGAAAACGGCGCCCGCTCGTGGAAATGGAGGCTGGACCTCGTAGTTTTGGTAGGTCCAAGGACAAGCCACCGCATCCCAGCGCAGTTCATCCGGCCATTCACACTCTGGCAATAATACGGGATTACTCTCGTTTCTTTTTTCCCTGTCCTCTCTCCTCTTCGTCATAAATTCGGTTGGCCTAATATCGAGCTACATTATGCAGTATTTTATCACTGACATGTCCAAATCTTAGTGACCCTTGATGTGTTCACATCAGAAAGGTTGATATTACCTCGATAGCTTCACATTTTTTTTTCCACATCCCCTCTCGACTGGATACGAAGAACCGGCTTTTTGGATCCGGAGATGAGGGTAGATCTCTGTCGAATCAATAAAACCACTCAACAACACCCATTTCTCCTGCTGCAAACCCATATTACACTGCATTTTTTTTTTTTAATTACTATCTCTGGATGTCTAACGCTTTTCATCTCTTGTTCATGGCAGATATGATGGAAGCCCACTTGCGGTGGTGCGGCTGAAGAAGGATGATCCCCTCTCACGGGAACGGAAGATACAGATTGCCATTGAATTCGGATATAATAATACCGCATTCTTACACGAACCAGTGTACCTGGAGAAAATTGGCAAGAATGTTCGGAAATTGGAACTGTTTGGTGCAACCAAAGCGCATAAGCCTTTGGCCTTTGAGGCTATCCTAGGCGTTGCGTTATACATATTTCAGGAGAACCCTCTTGACTCGACGACACCAGTACCTGCTCCGCGTGGGGGCACAGAAGCAGAGAAATCTGCGTCGGCTGCCTTTTTGGAATGCTTCATCCAGTACAATGATCTGGTCTTCCGTGCCGAATATGATCCACTGCGTCAGGTTGGCGTTCTTCTGATGCCGCACAACGTCCACATCCACGGTCGAGAAACAAGAAAAGATGAGATACTTGCCATACAGCCAAGCCTCTCCAATGTCGAGGATGTGAAGAAGATGAAGGCATCGTACCCAATCCTGTCGATCGCCACGGGAGTGACCTACACATTGGTGGATTTCACCAACAGCCCTAACCTTCTGAACCTTCTCGAAGCCGGTGAACCTCCGACTCCCGAGCTCGATACGAGCTGGAAAGAAAGAGCCGTGGACGAGTCAATTGTTAGTCGCCACTATGGTGCCGTCTATTTTGTCCAGGACGAAGCCGACTTCACAGAGGAGCCTTACATTACCAGTCTTCAGGTACGGGTAATCCAAGATGGTGTTGAACAGACTGCTACTGCTGGCGCATGTTCCACTCTTGCGGCATACTTGGCGCTGCAGAAGGGAGGAAATAACTCAAGCCATGCATTTGCGATGAAGCAAACCACTACAACGGGCCGATCGAGCCAACTCTGCCTCCAGATCGGGCTGGATGAGAATGGGACAAGCGTTAAGCGTATCGTTCTCTCTGGACGTTGTACTTTGATCAGTCAAGGAACCTTGATGTAAAACGGGGAAAAAAAAAAACAAAAAGTACATACTACTTCTGGCTACATACACATAACCCTGCCTTATCCATGTATATGTAGTTTCTCCATCTTATGTACCTGTGCGTCTGCTTCTGTGACGTCTACTACCCCTTGCTCTTCTCCAGGATCACCACTTTTCCTCATTTAGTACTTATAGGCACAGCTATACGGACTCGTTCATTCATGGGCAATCATAGTTTCTGTAAGTTATCGCAGATTTGATCAGCAGATTTGCAAAAAGCAATGCTATACGTACATGTCCTCTTACATATCCCAAAGGCAAATCCACAGCCTCCCGCTCATCATTTACTCCATACCCTGTACGGAGCACAGGAGACAGAACATAGAGAAGCCAGGCTGATACCCCCAACAAATCCATCCTCCTTGCATTCGGTCTTTGGATACGGAGGACTCCGTACCAACTCTGAATACTGAAATGCTCAGAATTATACTTACAATTTATCTCATACTAAATTTCGCTTGAGAGCCCTAGTACCGATACTTAGTTCATACACGGACAGTTACAATAAGAATCTATATTATTGATTCATTCAACAGGGGTCTTAAGGACGTCATTATTGCATGCTTGGGCTATAGAACCCATATAGAACCATAACACTCCTAGTTCTGGCGGTACTTTGAAACCTAAGACTCAGGAACGTTGCACTCTAAACTAGTGAGCATCTCATACGGGGTACGCCTGCATGTCCTTAGTTCAACTGGGGAATAGATTATACTTTAAGCCAAAGCCGATATGCAACTGTTCAAGTGAGGGGAGGGTCTTCAAATCCCTTAGAGTTTCTTGTCTCTTGCTTGGTTGCGCATGCGGCGATTCTGATATTGACACCCACGGTACGCTTTGTCATAGTCCAGTGTTCATTCAATCGCCCCTTACCCCGTACACAGTCTGCACAGCGCTTTGTCGATCATGATGCGTTGGGAAAAACAATGTCAGAACCGCCGCCGATCGACGAAACTTCGTATCCTCCCTCCGTCTTTGAGGGCCTGAACACTGCAACAAGTTCTGTCATCGCCCTCAAACAAAGATGAAACATGGCAACTTTCAACTCCTTTTTTTTTTTTTTTTTTTCAAAACTTCTTCTGGTGTTCACGTGATTTCGTTATCGATAAGGGGAGCTCGAGTGAAAAAAAGTGAACTTCGCGACGTCTTGCCGGCACCAGCTTCGGCTTCTATTTTTTCATTATTATTTTGTTTTAACAATACTTACACAACGCTTGAGCTGTTATCGATCAAACGGTCCGTGTTGCAGATCTGATTTACTGCACTTTAATTATACCTCCAGCTCAATATACTGTTGCTGAGGCAATCGGTCAAGGCGTTGGGCGTAGGATTTGTCTAGATCATCATGACATCAACCATCCTCCCGGGGGACATACTTCAATTATCACAGCCCAATGCTCCTAAATTAGGACCGAATCTCCATCTACTTACATCACAGGCCAAATCACAAGAGTCACAGGAGCCGACCTCACAAATAATCGCAGCCTCGCAGGCGGGGCTTCTCGCATCCGACAACAAGCGGAATGCAACAACTTCAATCCTCCCGTTTCCTAGCGCACGCTATATACCATGCCAGAATGACCTGATAATTGCTCAGATACACCATTCGAGCCCGGATTTCTTTCACTGCATAATATCTCCAAACTCACCACATGCATTCCTCGGTCAACTCGCCTTTGAAGGAGCAACAAAGAAAACAAGGCCACAACTTAAGGCTGGCGAGCTAGTTTATGCACGTATTCTATCTGTGGGTGTTGGTGCAGGCGGAGAGGTTGAACTTACTTGCGTCAACCCTGCTACCGGAAAGGCAGAGCCTGATGGCCTTGGGCCTTTGAATGGTGGGATGGTGTTTGATGTTTCTACTCTGCTTGCATCTAGGTTGATGATGACCGGTCCAGAAAGGAAAGACGGTGCTGGACCCGGCGGTGTAATTGTTTTGGAAGAGTTGGGGAGAAAATTTGAAAGTTATGGTGGGTTTGAAATTGCTGTCGGGAAGAATGGGAAAGTTTGGGTTGACAGCTCTGCAGAGGGCGATGTTGGGGTTATGATGGTGGTGGCTATTGGGAGGTGTCTGAAAGAGACGGATGAGAAGAGGCTGGATGTTGTGGAACAGAAGAAACTGGTTTTGCGGGTGTTGAAGGAGATGGGGGTAGGGAAATGAAATGAATGGATTCTACAGTCGAGGAGACACTCTTTCCCTCTGATGTAGTGCTTGCATTGCTGCGTAGCTTTGGACTTATTCCACGGGCATTCTCTAGACTAACATCATATCCAAATCATTTAATGTTCTTCTGCGCGTTTACCCCCAATATCCATCAAGTATAGTAGTATTAACACAGCATATAGCCCCACTACATAGTGAGGCTGCGCTGAAGCTCGATCATGTTTGCCAGAAAATATCATATTGGTCTTATTCCCGAGACATTTAAAGCGATCCCCGTTGTGTCCAAAAACCATGATAGATATATCCATCCTCATAATAAACCCCATAATTCCAATAAACCATATCCCATCAAGGCGTTGGGCTTGAATATTTACGCAAAGGAATGAGAACATATCCACCTGAATCAAACCCCCAAAGTACGAGACGCTCCCATATCACCTTCCGGATCTCTCATTGCTGCTGCAGCAAGTTGGTGTCCAATCCATATTTTTGCGCACCAGGCAGTGATCAGGGCATCAATCAATCGATCATCCATATCACAAACAATGTGGAACACAGGCCTCACATTAGAACCACCAGGTATACAAACGGTCTCAATGGCAACGAGAGATTGGTTTGCATCTTCCCATTGTAGCGTTTCTTGCTTTTCCGGGCTATGTCTGGGTCTGATGCGAAATATCAGATCGTCCGTCTGTCCGTTTAAACGTAGCCGAAAGAGCTCCCATCCTCTCTTAATGATGCCGCGAGACATACGTAGACACAAAGCAGCAGAAAGACAACTCTTTCTTTTCTCTGTTATCTCAACGGAAGAAGAAAATATAGGTTGTGAGAAATCATATATATGTTTTTCCCTTACATTCCCGTGCTGGGCTGTGTTCCGGTTGGGACAAAGACGGGAAATTCCGATTTTCCTGTATCCAGCATCTAGCTCGTGAGTTAGCTCGTACAGAGCCGTTGTCGGAGGGACGACCGGATAGATCAGATTGCCATCTAGGGTTAAAGGTGATAGTTCTGGCCGGCCCAGCGGAGGTGGAGCAGGAGTTTGTGCTGATTCTCCGTACGAAGGGGGCGGAGTGCGAGCATTCGACATATTGGTAGATTGCTGTAAATAATGGGTTATAAGATCATATTATTATGGAGTCAAGATGTTCGTGGAGCTCCAAAGCATATGGCAGCATCGATATATTCTGAGGCTGAGCAAACTAAAATGCTGTGATAGTCGCCACACAGGTTGAGACACGCGTTCGTCCGTAATCACGACCGAAGAAAAACGAGGCCGAGTTAGAATATAGTAAATGCTTGTTATATACACATAGATGTAATTTTCGAGTCTCTGGTTTGTTATGGCGGCTGGTGCTCGCATGTTGCTTCGATATTGAGAAGGCTCAGATCTTGTGACATCATCAGCACTTCAGCTCATGCCAAGACAACTACACGTTTAAAATATTGTGTCTTTTCTCAGGCCCAACTAATACAATTGATACTCCGCGACCATAGATGATTAGCAGCTTAGCTGCATATAGCCAATATTATTCGAAGCATCCAACATGGACTGTTAACACAGGAAGGCCCAATCTGATGCCTTGCTAAATCTGTGGAGTACTTCTCAAAGCCGCCTTCAAACACCTGCTGGATGTGGTAGAAGTACTTTAGCATTCAACAGGCTGTGGCCTTCAGTTGAATATTAGCTGGCCAGTCGGGTCCACTGGCTAATTGTCATATTAACCTGGTATCTAAATTTGCGCGGAAGATTGACCAGGGTGATATTCGATGCGATATCACCTGTCCCACAGCGCATACAGGTCTCAGTCCATCGTTATCGTGATTTCTACCATGTTCACCCAGCGAGTTCTGGAGTCAGGTAGATCAGATAAATCTCCGTTATCAGGTTTGCTGTTGTTATTTCCCTGCTTCCTTTCAGCATCCACCTTGGATGCCACATCTTCTTGGTTGTCAGTTTGTTCGGCGTCGCCCGTAGACTGCTTTTCAGCTTCTACCACCCCATCTCGAACAATATCGTCTACCACCATGACTGTCCCAGTCTTCACCTTGGTGGTAAACCCATCCTTTTTGTCAAACCACTTTCCCACTTCCATGGCCTTGTCAATGGCACGCCCCGTCGCCTTGATAAAGACTGGCTCTTTTCGCAATGCCTCTGAAGCATTTTTAAGCTGTGTAAGCTTGTCCTTGCCAGATTTCCTCTTATCCCCCAGGCAAACACTCTGTGTAGCACGCTTTTCGGTTTCCCTCAACAATTTCTGGACGCGCTTTGCAATGCTCATAAACGGAGACTTGGTTGAGACATAAACGACCTTGGGTACACTGGCTCCTGCATAAGGGGATGCAGCTGGGGGGTGAGGAATTGGTCGTTTCTCAATTCGCGCATCTATGCAGGAATGGTTAGATCTTGTCGTGAGAGCTAGAGTAATAACTCAACAACGTTGAAAGCGCCTAGCTAGGATACTGTACTTTTAGGTATTTTGAGCAGATCCTTGTTCTTTCTTTCAAAAACAAGCTCCGGGTCGGGTTTCAATTTAGCCATGGTCAGTATCAGGGTGGCATCTCGCAGGCAAATTTATCACCCGGTCAGGCTGTGCTGTCGTGGAGCAAAGTCCTTTTGCCGTGAAGAAAGAGAGAGGTGCCCGTTTAGTTCGTTTGGTCGATAATGCAATTTTATTGGATTATTTTTAATTTTCATTATTGGCTTATAATTTTAATAACTGCTTATCATTGGCCACTCTGATAAATAAGCATAAACCACATAATGTCGTTTATTGGCTTCCGGGACGGGCCAGAATCGTATCAACCAGCCAATAGAACCGGCGTATTCTCCCAAAAGGGGTTCGCGACGCGCGCTCTTTCGAGGCTGAAATAAATACTGAAGAAAAAAAAAATCAGGAGAGATGGAATATCACAAATCATTGAATAATTTTGGCGCATTTTGGACGCAGACGATTCTGTGATTTTGAGTCTCTATTTCGAACATATTGTATATCCTACTATAGACCCCACGGGCAAGAGGAGGTAACACGAAACAACCATTGGATTAGTAGTCTCCATCAGTTGATACCCCTTGGAACGAAAACATCATGTCGAACAAGAAGAACGAGGATCAGGATATGAGCAGAAGAGACGAGAAATTCAAACCTGCACCCCAGTACCGGGGCCGCGGCGATAGCGGCACGATGGGGGGGATCTTATCACAGCTTGAGAACAGTCCTGGTGCGGCTGTTCTCGCCTACTGCTTCTCTTCGATCAGTATGACGGTTGTGAACAAGTATGTCGTTTCGGGCTCGTCCTGGAATTTGAACTTCCTTTATCTAGCTATCCAGGTATATTCGCTATTTTCATTTGTACTCCAGAAATTTTCTATCAATGTTCTACGCTAACATATATTTACTAGTCCGTGCTTTGCACTGCTGCGATTTTAGTCTTAAAGCAAGCGGGATTTATCCCTAACCTCGCTGCTTTAGAAAGTACTAAGGTCAAGAAATGTACGTATCCATGTCACGGCTAATGGAATCATTATGTGGGTTCTCATCATGCTAATATTCTGAATCAGGGCTCCCAGTGTCTGTGTTCTTCGTGAGCATGATCTATACCAGCATCAAGGCTCTTCAATTTCTGTCTGTTCCGGTGTATACCATCTTCAAGAATTTGACGATCGTTGTCATTGCGTATGGCGAGGTCTTGTGGTTCGGTGGAAACGTCACTCCGCTGATTATGCTGTCCTTCGGTTGTATGGTGCTCAGCTCCATCGTAGCTGCGTGGGCTGATATTCAGGCTGCTGTCAATGGTTTTGGGCATTCAGGAGAGACTGCTGCTGCTATCTCTACCTTGAATGCCAGATATGCCTGGATGGGTCTTAATGTAATCTGCACGGCTTTATACGTCTTGGGTACGCGCAAGTTTATCACCTCACTGAGCTTCAAAGACTGGGATAGTAAGTGACATTCTTCGACCGATTGATCAACCGCGAAGCCTTGAAAACGCAAACTGACCGGAGCTAGCTATGCTTTATAATAACTTAATATCCCTGCCCATTATGGTTATCTGTTCTCTGGTCACCGAAGACTGGTCTTCGGCTAACCTGGCCAAGAACTTCCCTGCTGAATCGCGCAACAATATTCTCATTGGAATGTTATACTCAGGTCTAGGAGCCATCTTCATCTCCTACTCATCTGCCTGGTGCATTCGCAAGACTTCGTCAACAACCTACTCATTCGTTGGGTATTTGAATAAGCTCCCGCTTGCCATCAGCGGACTCGTGTTTTTCGATACTCCCGTCACGTTCGGTGGTGTCTCCGCTATTCTTCTGGGATTCTTTAGTGGCCTCATCTACGGCTACGGCAAGATGAAGCAGAAGGAGATGGCGAGCCAGGTCCTCCCCACCACTCGTCCGACCATGAGTGCCAGCTCTCAGAGCCAGAAGGATGTGTCTAACTGATTAGCTGATTCCCAGGATGCCTTAGAGTTCTTTTCTTTTCTTTTCTTTTCTTTTTTTTTTTTTTTTTCGGTTTTATGTGGCTTTTTCGTTCTGCTATAGACTCTTGTTGTGATGTTGATACATACTTTGGCGACTACCATTTTGGCGATTGATCTAACTATTATATGGGGTTTAGAACGTGAAGTTTTAGAGTAAAAAGAAGATGAATTCGAGAACATAATGTATTTTCCCATGGCATCCGACCTCCATGACGATAGCAAAGAAATGTCGGTCGTTTTCTCTTGCTTTTTTGTTGTATGGGAAGTGTTGGTTAACTTGTTAGCTGGTTATCGATAAGCTTTCGTCAACCGCCAGAAGAAAAAAAAAAAGCCAAAACGAGGCAAAAGTTTTTTTTCCACTTCTTGTGCCGCCAAAAAGTCGCTGACCTACCAATCTGCCCGCCACGAAACCCGGTCTCAGCAGCCCAATTCTTCGTTGACACTGCTGTTCTTCTGGAGGCCGACATAACCTCCTTGTTTATCAGAAGGAAGAAAATATGAGCGACCAAGCTGCTGGAGTCGCCTCGGATGCGACTGAGCGGTGTGCTATCGGTATCTCCTTTGGCAACTCCAACAGTTCCATTGCTTATACCTCGCCTGTAAGTGGCAGACAAGATACCATTGAATGAAGCTGTTCGCAGATTGTATCTTATTTGTTTCTCTGACTCTTGCGTGTTGCGTGGGCAGGATGGAAAAGCAGAAGTTATTGCGAACGAAGATGGAGGTTAGTGGGATTCCCCTCCTTCGATATCGGTATCGGACCAATGGACTAACAGTCGAATTTTTACCCAATTCCAGATCGCCATATCCCCTCCATAATCTCGTATGTTGATGGTGATGAATACCATGGCACACAAGCCAAATCTCAGATTGTCCGACACCCGGCCGACACGATCGCCTACTTCAGAGATTTTCTTGGAAAAGAGTAATATTGAGCCTGTCCTGATGCGAGAATAATTGGTTGGGAAGCATTCGACTGACCGTGATATCCAGGTTCAAATCGATAGACCCTACACCATGCCATCAATCCGCTCATCCACAACAGCATGAGTCCACCATTGCTTTCACCGTGCAAGAAGGAACCGAGGAGGAGAAAAGCACACTTACTGTGTCTGAAGTTACCACTCGCCATCTCCGTCGCCTAAAGAACTCCGCCTCTGAATATGTTGGCAAACAGGTCAATGCCGCCGTCATCACTGTCCCCACAAATTTCACCGATGCGCAGCGATCCGCATTGATGGAAGCTGCGAGGGGAGCCGGTATAGAGGTGCTCCAGTTCATCCATGAGCCAGTTGCTGCCGTCGTAGCATACGATGCTCGACCTGAGGCTGTCGTCACCGACAAGCTTGTTGTTGTTGCTGATTTGGGCGGCACTCGATCTGACGTTACTGTTATCGCCTCCAGAGGTGGCATGTATACCATCTTGGCTACTGCCCATGACTACGAACTTGGAGGTGCCCAATTGGACCAGGTCCTCATTGACCACTTCGCCAAGGAGTTCATCAAGAAGCATAAAATAGATCCCAGGGAAGAAGCTCGAAGCTTGGCTAAGCTAAAACTCGAGGCCGAAGCGACAAAGAAGGCTCTTAGCATTGGCACAAACGCCTCTTTGAGCATCGAGAGTCTTGCTAACGGTATCGACTTTACTTCTAACGTTAACCGTTTAAGATACGAACTTCTCTCTGGGAAGGTCTTTGGAAGCTTCACCGACCTCATCAAGCAGGCAGTCCAGAAAGCCGAACTTGATCTCCTTGATATTGACGAGGTTTGTACATTCAATTTTGTGTCTAGTAATCTAAAATATATGCTTACACCGTGTAGGTCATTCTCTGTGGTGGAACATCGCATACCCCAAAGATTGCTCGCCTTGTCCAGTCTCTATTCCCTGAGACCACAAAGGTCCTTGCACCAGCTACCTCACCAACCGCCATTCACCCCTCCGATGTAGGTGTCAGGGGTGCCGCCATTCAAGCTTCACTCATTGAGGAATTCGAAATGGCTGACATCGAGCAATCCACACACCCAATGGTCACTGTTACCGCTCACCTTTCCAAGGCCATTGGAGTCCAGCTCGTTTCTTCTGACGAGGCCAATTGTATATTTAAGCCACTCTTGAACACTGAGACTGCCCTCCCAGCCCGCCGATCCGCTCAATACCCTGCTCCAAAGGACGGCGGTGATGTTCTCGTCCGTATTTGTGAAGGAATTCGTGAAATCAAGGTCACCAAGGTTGAGCCTAAGCCCAAAGCTGAGGACGAAGATGAGGACGAAGATGATGATGACGAGGACGAGGAAGAGGAAGAAGTCCGTGAAATCGCATGGAATGTCTCTAAGCCTATTGCAGAGTTTGCTATACGCGATGTTAAGCCTCAGGGCAAGATTGAGGTTATGGTCAGTGTTAACGAACAGCTTGCTGTCCAAGTAACTGCCCGGGAGATTGGTGGAAAGGGAGGAGTTCGTGGCGCTGTGGAACCTCCCCAGGTAGTTGAAAACGGTGCATAAATTTATGACAAAAAATGGGAACATACAAAAGAAAGCATAAATGGCTACATTAGACGGAGATGGATATTTGATGATAATGCGTTGGTCCTTTTCCAATGAATTTAATAGTTATTACGCTTTGGTTAATTTATCTTCTAGTATCCGCACTTCTCTATAACCTAACTGCAGTGACCAAGTTATCCATGCTATGAAAATGAATTAGGATAATACCAAGGCATCTTACGTCTCGGTAGATTAACCCTGTAAAATAGGTGGTGTCTCTGCTATTATTTAATTCAAAAGCGAGTAGAAGAAGATTTGCGTAAGGTGACACTGTGGGTTGCCGTAACTAGTTAACTCGTTATCTACGCAGAGCTAAAGGATGACGTCGGTTTTAAAGCTACAACAAACAACAGCGCTTTACAACTCTGACAATAACACATCAGCATCATGCAATAGTATAATACTTAATCATGGCTGCCTGGGCATATCCTCCTCTTCCAGCTGAACGGCTGAAGGAAAAAGAGGAAGCATCGTTGGTATGTGTGTCGACCCGGCTCTTTCTGGAATAACGGCTAACGAACCACCTAGTCTAATGAGTTACAATGGCTCCTGAACTCCTTACAAGGAACACTGGCCTCGTTACGAGATGGATTACAGGAGTGTTACACTCTCCTAACACCAAATGATACGGGATCTACCCTCGTGCTTTCATCAATGCGATCGGAAAGTGTTAAGGGATTTGTGACGAGAATGGGCTCGAAAATTGTGAAAGGAGTACGTGTTTCTGTGGAGAAATAGGAGACTATAAACCGTGGTTAAGAACTGCTCGAAGGCAGTGTTGACTCACCTGGATACGACACTCCCATGCTAACAATAGGATCTCTAGGATGTTCAACTGCGTCTACACTCCTTGCCTCCCCCACGCGGTTCGCCTTCAACCCGATTATGTCTTTCATCCGACCCAGCAGCTCCTGAACTTGTCTTGAATCAACTTTCGACTGTTCGCCGTCTCATCAACGATAGTCTTGATATCGTTGATATCAGCACATACACAGGGGACTCGAGAGATGCGAGTTTTATATCCGGCCAACTACGGCTCCTGGGCGATAACCTAGCTGAAGCGAGGCAAACTTTGAAAGGAGAAGGTGAAGGGATTAAGCAGCCTTGGTTTGAAGGCAGCGCAGATGGTAATGTACGATCAGCCACCTTGGAAACTCAACCAACAAAGTCTGGTTAAGCGGGGACTATGGATAATGCTGACCCCATATAGAGCTTCGACCCGCCTCTCCCGCCTTACCTCTCGTTTCACCTCTCGATTTCAGAGGCTGCACTCGTGCTATATCTTCGCACCCTTGAACCCGCTTCAACAGAATCCACCCCATCAACATCTTTCGCACCTCATCTTTCTCTAGGAGGATTTTCTTTACGAGACCAGCTTTTTGGAGTGAAACAGCCCACGCATGATGAGACTGGTGATGTATTTCAATGGCGTGGTGAAGAAGTAAGAGTTCAAGAAAAAGTCAGAGTGGAAAGTCAAGACCCTAGTCTTCTATCCGCCATGGCTAAGATCTCTGCTCTTGAACATGAGGTAGCAAGATGGAGAGCAGCTCTATCTACCTTAATGGGAGATGAGAGTGATTGATTTCAACCTCCTAATATCTATGTGTTCTAAACTCTGTGCCGTTGGCCTTATCCGTCGTATTCGGATTCCCGGGTTTCCTCTTATAGATGCCGATATGCTTGATATGCATTATTTCATTTATGAACCTTTCATTAAAGCCGCTCGTTTTCCCCACAGTTTTGGTCGGAGTCGGCAGAGTCGGACGCCGCAGATATGAATTCATCCGGGCCATATTTGTTCTATTTATAGCACATTCACTCTTGAACCTAACTACTATACGAGCCTGATGAAGCATCAGAGCGGCATTGCCTCGGGCGGGAGACGACGAAAAACAAGAAATGAATGCATACCCAATCCGATTCTCTTACAATCTATATCCATCATTATTTATAGATCTGATTCAGACCTTATATGGCGAGGTTGCGCTTTGACGAGAGATTTTGTTCTTCTACTTACTCCAACAGTGTCCCACCCCTGATAATTCGAGCTTCACATGTTGCAATTCTATACGGAGTACCCCTTGCTCACTTGAGAGCTGCAGATCGGTCAAGGACTGATAAACATAACGTTTCAGTGCTTAAACGAACCTGCACCCTGTAAATGGCCAATCGCATTAGGAGGAAAAATGCACATGGGCATATTGAGGACACTTGTCTCGTGAGGTACGCATTGCAAGAGATATTGACAATCCTTACGACATTTCATGAGAATGTAAACCGCACAATACGACCCTAGAAGCAAACATCCCGCTATATTTAAAGAGAGCCGACTGCCGTGTTTTCTGCTTGCTCGCTCTAGACCTACAAAAGCCTAGGGTATCAGGCTCATAATTGAACAGCAAGAACAATCCCCCTTGAAATCCGATTACACCTCCAGCTCAAGTGTTGATACCCAATTTCATACGTTACTCAATATGGGGATCAAACAGTGGTTGCTTTCCCTGGCGGTAGTCGCATTTTCTGCTACTGCTACCCAGGCGAGAGTTGATGATCCAGCCGGAAAGGCTGCTCAATATCACAAGGAATATGCGTTGTTCAAAAGCGCAAATATGCCTTCGCCCGATAAATTGGCTAGCGGCGTTGGCTTCCACTCTTTCCGCATTCCTGCTGTCATCCGTACCAACACTGGTCGTATCCTCGCATTCGCTGAAGGGCGCCGCCATAACAACAGAGACTACGGTGACATCAATCTCGTCTACAAGCGTACGAAGTCTCCCACCAACAACGGCGAAAACCCAACCGACTGGGAATCCTTGCGTGAGGTCGTTGGAACTGGCCCGCATACCTGGGGCAATCCTACTCCAGTTATTGATGGCAACACCATCTATCTTTTCTTGTCCATGAACGACGGTGCTTATAGTCAGAACGGAGGCAACACCCTACCGGATGGAACGAAAACCAAAAAGATTGATTCTACCTGGGTTGGCCGTCGTCATCTCTATCTCACTACTAGCACTGATGATGGTAACACCTGGACTAAGCCTGTGGACATGACCAAGACTTTGACACCAGATGGCCAGGCATGGGATGCTGTCGGCCCTGGCAATGGTATCAAATTATCCACTGGTGAGCTAGTCATTCCGGCACAAGGCCGCAACATCATTGGACGTGGACCATCAGGCAACCGTACCTGGTCCATGCAGATTCTCAAAGGCGCTGGATCCGAGGGTACTATCTGCCAAACTCCTGATGGAAAGCTCATGCGCAATGACCGTCCAGGTCCCATGGGCCATCGGTCTGTCGCCCGCGGCACTCTTGCTGGCTTTAGTCCTTTTGCTACCGATAACGGTCTTCCTGACCCTGCCTGCCAGGGCTCGATCCTAAGCTACAACAGCGATGAGCCGGCTAGAACTATCTTCATGAACTCTGCCTCCACAGACCGCCGTACAGCTATGCGTGTACGTATCAGTTACGACAAGGATGCAGCCAAATTCAACTTCGGACGTGAATTGAAGGATGCTCCCCTACGAAATGTTGGAAATGAAGGTGGCTACTCCAGTATGACGAAGACGAGTGACTATAAGATTGGTGCCTTGGTTGAGAGTGACTGGTACGAGGATAAAGGTGGAGAAAAGTCGCATCGTTGCATTATCTGGCGCCGTTTCAACTTGTCCTGGATTATCAATGGCCCAAACAACTAGACTTGGGAAGAAAGGCATCCGATGTAAAAAGTGCACAAGCTGACTACACGCTTAATATTTTAAGTCAAACTCGTCCTAGTATACACTACCCCCACTTCACTTTTCTCCGTCTCTCTTTAATCCCCAGATATCATTTGAGGCTTTGGCAAAGTAACTAAGGTTCAGGATGAAATTTAAGCATAACTCAAAATTTAAGCTTCACCAAAAGTCAAATCTAAAAGCGGCTCATAGCTAGTATAAATGAAGCTAGCGTTGTCTTGGCGGCTCCTGAGAAGCTTTGGATTATTCATCTGGAGATTTTTTTTTATATATCGAGCAGACAGTAATTAAGCCCTTAATCAAGTGCTTCTGCTTCCTGCCTTCGCTGAACGAGAAGGATGATATCTCGGCGGACTACGAGAACTGTGCGTGCGATATGCACACAAACGCCCCTCCGAAGTTATAGACACGGACTGATACCTTTTTCGTTACGAAACTACCGGCACCAAAATGCGAGAGCTATTTCAACGGTATCAAGCCTCAGGAATTCCGGCGTGCTATTAGCCCAATTACCTCGCCCCTCAGACGTTTTCGTACAATTGCCTGTCAATAATACCAAGCGATTTAATTCAACGTCGACTGACCCTTCGTCCCCTGCTCGAAAAGAAGAATTCTATCAACTCCTCGATAAAATATACGCCAGCCATGAAGAACTGGTCCAGCAAATCGATGAGCTGGAACTCAAAGACTTGCCTGAATCAGCCACAAACGAAGACTTGGATCTTATAAAATCCATTAGTATTATTGTGGGATACCGAACTCCAGAGGCGTTAGAAGCAAAAGTGAGAGCAGTATGGGAAAAACACGGCGTCTTTGTACCACCCGATGAACTCCACGAGGATGGGCTTAAGCTATACAGGCGATTATATGGCGAGCCAATTATTACAAAACCAGAAGCGCCACAGAAAGAGGAAGACCAGATTTTCCGGGAGAACAAGGACGGAGAGTGGGAAGAAGTGGAGATGGCACAGGATCATCACTCGACTGAACGACAGGCTGCTGAAGGTGAATACTTGGTAGGCATCCCTGAGTCTGCTGGCCATGAGGTAGATCCCCATACTACAGAGAGGTCCCGCCAAGTAGCAGCATCCCTCGGGGCGGAGCTATTTACCGAACCTCCAACATTCGACAGTGAAGACCCATTCGTTCGATCACACCCATTTGTGGATGAAGGCAAGTTTGGCACAAGTCCAAGTAGTGTCACAGCTCCAGCGTCCACTATGACGAGGCCAATCACACAAATGACTGCTGCATTTTCTAATAAACACATTTCTGACACGGCCCATAAACTATTTGGGGGAGACCAGTTGCCCGACTCTATTAGGGTCGTAAAATCTCGGCCAAAGAACCCAATTCCTCTCACAGCATCGCAAAAGCAAATGTCCCCGATTGAGAGCACATTGTTTATGTCAGTATTATACCCTGGAATCTATGCATCAGTTTTAAGTGCGCTGGTAGAAACGCGAAAAAGGCTCGGGACAAAGTGGATTCGCGATCTTATGTGCAAAGAAGGAGGGCCGAGCATTCTTGATGCAAGCGGTGGTGGCGCTGGTGTTTTTGCATGGAGAGAAGTACTGCGATCTGAATGGTCCCTGATGTACCCAGATCATCCAGAAGGAAGCCTGGCAACAGGGAAATCTACTGTTTTAACTGGATCGGATACTCTACGACACCGTGTTAGCAGCCTCCTGGAAAATACAACGTTCCTTCCACGACTACCAAACTACCTACGCCTTGCAGGAGAATCATCGCTTGGTCCCCAGAAGCCTGGGAATCGAAAGAACTATGATATTATAGTTGCTCCTCATTCATTATTACATTTCGAGGAGGACTATCATAAAAGGGACTACATTCAAAATCTTTGGGCCATGTTAAATCCTAAAGGAGGTATTCTGATACTTCTTGAAAAGGGACACAAGGAGGGCTTTGCGGCAATTGGAGGCGCCCGAGCGATGATATTAGAACGGCTGATTAAATCTCCCGGGACTTCAGAGCTTTCCGATCCCGATCCCGCTCCAGAGACCCAGACTGGGCAAATTGAGAAAAGCAAGGGCATGATAATTGCGCCATGTACTACTCATGCTCGATGTCCGATGTATGTCGAGCCCGGGAAAATGAAACAGCCCAAGCAGTTCTGTCGGTTTGCCCAGCGATATGTCAGACCACACGTATTGCAGCGTATCCTTGGAAACCCATCTCACAACCACGAGGATGCAGAATTCAGCTACCTTGCTGTCCAACGAGGTGTTGATAGACGGGAAGTTGACGGCTTGGTACAGGATGAGCATACAACCAACGCAGCTTTCGCCGGCTATGAACATTCGGTTGATATCAATGAAGCAAACGCCAATGATGCCAAAAAGGAGATCATTGATCCGCTCATGTGGCCCCGAGTCGTGTTGCCTCCTATCAAACGAAAAGGCCATGTCTCGATGGATTTATGCACTCCAGAAGGGAAAATAGAGCGCTGGACTGTTCCTCGCTCATTCAGCAAACAAGCATACAGAGATGCTCGTAAGTCCTCATGGGGAGATTTGTGGCCTCTAGGAGCGAAGACCCGGATCCATCGTCCTGTCCGAGCCATCAAAATAGAGGAGGCAACTCCCGCCAAGAAGAAGAAGATGGTGAAGCCAGGCGTGGATTCAAGACGGAGACGTGCTGCCCTCGCAGGTGAAAGCGAGGAATTTGATTTAGATGACGAGCAAGGGCAGAAACTTGCCGACAGAGTGAATTCCTACCATGACCAGCGAATAACTGGGAAGAATAAGAAAGAAAACAAAGTGCCGAAGTGGGCAAGGCAGATGGAAGTGAAGCGTGACCGCAAGTACGGCAAACAGTTGGGCCACGAGTAGAAGACCAAGTTGGAGCTTTCTCGGTGATGTATGGTTCTTCAGTTCGTCAACACACATACGAGCAATATTCAGGCGTCTCGCTGGTATCTTGGGGAAATGGGAACTCAACTTAATTTTTTTTTACGATTGACGGAGTATCTGTATAACATCAGGGTTCTGCATACTGGACGGACTGTATTACTAGAAATATTAGGTATTAAAATGTATATTACTTCTCTCAATCCGTCCTCTAGTGTCAAGTTGCACAGGTAATAACTTTAACTAGACTTAAGCCCCGTCCGTATTTCACGGGGCTGGATTCCCACTGTGCATAATCCATTCTCCAGCTCTTGCCTTGTCTGTTTACACTCCGAGATAGCGGATGGACATAGCATTACTACCTCGCGACACATAAGAACTGGGTATATGGAGCCGGGCACGCCTTAGGCAGATACGCCTGTATGTGAACGTTGGCGATGTTGCCCTTACCACTTCGACGCAGGTAGGGTCGTCTGATCAACCTTGAGAGAAAATGCGTTGAATGGCCTCCTTAAATGGTATATGCAATGACGCCTGATTCGAATGACCAATACCAAATAGCCCTATTTAGGGAGCAGCCATGCTCTTCCTTAGCTGACGTTCACGCTGTTTCGATTGAAGTTCCAGTCGATCAACAGCATACTGCAGGCGCTCCTTCTTTTGTGTCAGCCTGCGTAGTTCAGCGGCTTTACTTCCCGGAACACCGCCTGCCATTGAGGTTCTTTTTCTATCATGGTGCAGGCCACTTCTAGAAGAAGAACGCGGCTCTTGGTATAATCGTCCCTCTTGTAGTTCAGCTTTGGCTTTCAAGGCCTCCTGTCGACGCGCAAGCTTATCGGTATGGCTATTGGCAAGCGTTATGAGATGCGATATACTGGGTGTGATTTCATCCACAATAGCTTGTTGTGCTTCTTTCAAGGTAGGTTCAGGAAGCAATTCGAAGTGCTGAGCAGAGATATGGTTAGCAACAAGTATAATGCAGCTGTTTGTCAGAAACTACCATAGACTCACTCGAGTAGACTGGAGTACTTTGCAGAGGCGGGGGAAGTCGTTTACACCTTCATCAAGGATATCGATTGAAGACTCAAGTAACTGCAGAGAGGCCCGGAGAGAAGAAACCGAGGCAGACAGTGCGGATGCCATTGTAAATGCAGGCTTTATCCTCTTGAATTGCGTGTTTAGATGCTTACTGTCGATGCTTGATACTCGCGATGTCTCCCTCGCCCTCGCCCAAACAGTCAAAAACAAGCGTCTATCACGTGACTCGTCGTTGACGAAAAGATCCGAAACTCCAACTTCAACCTCAACGCATCAATTATCAAGCCCGAAGACAAGTTATCGCCATCCCACTCGCACAGCTCCGGACAGAACGTCGTTCAGCCTTCACCCTCTTCAGTCAAGATGCCTCTTCTCCCAAAGAAGTTCCCGGCCCTCGTTGGTTCGTACCTCCGCGCTAAGCTCCTAGATGATGTCTTTTCCGGACGTTGCTAACACTTCAACCAGCCAAACCAATTGCTCCATTCTTCGTCGCTGGTATGTTTTAAAGTGATTTCGCCATTTATGCCAACGAAACTCCGCACCATCTACTTTGTCTAGCCCTTCAGCGCAACTCCGGCTGCACAACAGGCTGCACACGGTACCTGTTCCTAGTTGGCACCCAGCTAACTAATTTATAGCATTGGTCGTCGGATACGGAATCAACTCTCTCCAGAACGCCATGATGAACTGTGAGTCGATCTTGCTCCCTGGAAATACCGCTGTCAAAACATTTTTGTTGCGATTTCCGGATATTACCGTGTCCTCCCGAAGCCTAAGAAAAGCATTTCTGGGTACCAAACTCGCGTTATGAACACCGGAACTAATATTCCATTTCACTAGCCGAGGAATTCAGAAACGATCCCCGAAACCCCAACGCTGGCAAGCAGAGCGGAAAGCACTAGATGGTGGGAAGGAATTCCATGAAAAACAACTGTACTGTTATATCGTGGCCGGATAAAATGCGTGCTATCCCCAGCCGACGTTTTTGATAAATCAGAAGTGCCTTTGTACATTGAATATAGAGAGATGCCATAACAGTTCTCAATTGATGCGTTTCCCCGGATATATATCTCAAACGGCTTGCCATCGTCCTAGGTGGCAGTTTTTAAGTAGAAAAACCATCAACCTTGTGTGTTCGGCTGCCCCTGGAGGTACCGTACCGCTATTGCATTGATCCTTGTTGGTACCAAGGTAACATGTTCTATCAAAATCTATTATAATGCCAATTTACACCGTAGGGCAGGACTTCGGCCCGGGGTTGACAATCCCAAGTCCCCAGCCCACGTTAAAAGGCTTCTATGTGCCACCATCAACTAATGTATAAACCGTTTCCACACTTGATAATGTCTTTGAAATAGTTATATAGAATTGCCGTGCATTGCAATACTCTCAAATTTATATGTAGGTGGTTTTTCGAGTGGCCATGTCTTGGCGCTAACCCGTTTGGGTAATATACCTTCTTCCTCGAAGCCAGGGCAAAATTCAACTTCAAATCCGACATCACCACCAGCAACGCAGGAAGAACGATTCTATTAGCCATATCATCAAACACCATGTCTCAATTCCGTGCAAAGAAGCTGGATCTCTCCGGGTTCATCAATGCCCGTGTTATTCGTGATCACACCAAGAGAATGGTTTTCGCTGAGAATGAGCCAGAGAGGTAGGCACTTGCGTCCTCTATATCCCAATGAATTAGAGCCAGTTTACCCCAGTTGCGCTTCTAAATATTGGGTTTCTCTTCTCTTTTGATCCTGTGCTGACGTCTTTATGCCTATCTAGACAAGCACTTCGATATATATCCCACAACACCAGTCTTCCTATGCGAGTTCGCGCTCAGGCGCAACTGAAGCTTTCCCAGATGCACGCCTATACCAGACCGTCGCAAATAAAAAACAGATGTATTGCTGGAGGAATAGCGAGAGGTGTATTCAGGGACTTTAAACTAGCAAGGGTGAGTTTTATTCCCTCGGTACAACTGTTAAAGAGTGATAGGATATCCCTTGCTAACCTGCTTTTTCCCTTTCTTTCAGTATCAATTCAGAATGCAAGCCCTGGCCGGAGATCTCCCTGGTGTCAGGAAGGCCAGTTGGTAAAGCTTCGAAATTACGTATGGTACCTCGATTAGTTCATCCGATGACCTTCCTCTTTCCTTGCCCTTTGTACATGTTTAAAGCAAAACCGGAGTTATCAAGGCGGTATATGGGACATGTATATTACAGAAGATTTATAAATTTATTGATTGCCAGGATTTCATGAAGACCTCCGGCCAGAACTAGGAGATGCGCGCCGTAAACCGTGGTGGTCCACGATGGTGCTCAAGACCGAAAGCTCTCTTAATCATGGATGCCTAAACCCACCGCCAACCTATGTTTTAGAGTGAGGTAACTAAGACCGCACGGCACGGCAGGGAGGAGAGGGAGGAGCTCTCTCTTCCCAGCTGCAAATGAAGATTTTATGGTGCCTCCTAGCTCCAAATCCTCATCAAATCAGGCGGCTTCAAAGGCGTTTGAGGCTGATTTTCCGGTCACATTTTCTTGGATACTGAGCTAACGAGTTAACTACGCTACATCTGCTATTTATAAACTCCCAGAGCATCTGAAACATCGACCATCTGGTGCCTATCAAGAGCTGAGGTTCCTGGATCTCTGAACCTAACTCCGCAGATAGCGAGGTATGAGATGTTGATGCTTATGCCAATAGGAGCTAGGTCTCATGTAGCTCCCCAGGTCTTTTATATGCCTGCATCCCAGAAGGCTCGGACGGAAAGCTGCTTTTCATCGAAGCTCTACTCTCACATTCGTTTGCTTTCTTGTCTTCATATTTCATCAATATTGCATCTTATTGGCCCTCGCTGTGTATTCACTGGAGTGTTGCTGTCACTTTGTCTGGCGTGTTCCTTTCACTTGCTACTGGCTTGCCTTCACATAAAGATACCCTTCTTAGCTCTCCTTCTTTTCTTTCAGCCAAATGTTGGACCTCCAGGGACTCTGTTTCTCTCTCCTTCACATTCCGAGGAAGCTCCATCTCGCTCTACTACAGCCGGTATCTCGAGCTACCAAGTCGGTTGTTAAACGAAGTATCATGTTTGTCTTCCAGAGAGAGGACCTGCCCAAGGATCCTGTGTTTCCTGCGAACCTCAAGCAACTCGGGTGAGTCACTGATCTATCTCAACATCCCCCAAACCTCTCCCAGCACTTCTCTTCTCTATGTATTCACACTCCTGGACGCGAAGCGAGGCTAATATGTACGACTGCCAGATATTTCATTAATGACAAGGATGAGATACGCATGATCTCGAACCCAGAGGAGAAGTTTCTCTATAGAATCAACGCCAACGAGCGTTATAATGAGCTCCAGAAAGAAGCGATGAACAGTAAGTCCTTCATATTAGGGCCACTCTCGGTCTCTCCTCACTAGTTGATACCCACTGACATGATAATAGCCTGCATTCGAAACATCGTGATATCCCGCCTACATGATCAAGGGTTAGAGACATTGCGGCTGCCTCTCGGGGCTAAAGCAAATGAACAACACGTACCGATCTTGGTCTCCCCCACGTTTAAAACAGACAAACGCATTATCGTTGTCTTTGGCGAGCCAGTTCAGGACCTCGGCATCTGGGCATACCGGATTATTGGCCATGAAACCATCAATTCTGGGTCAGCAGTGGACTTCTCAGCAGCCGTCTTTCGTGTAAAAGGTGATTCTCCAACACCAGGCCTCATCCTGACCAATCCTGGGCAATTAGTTTGGCACTGCGCAGGTGAAAAGGCCATTTCATTACCTTCATGGCTGGCACTCCCTAGGAAACACGCCGTTGAGCCGCCTATGAAGATGACTGTTCGAAACAAGATACCCGGAAATGAAACTTGGCAGGATCATGTTACATATGTTTTCGATGAGGTTTTGGGTAAGCTTGCTCCAGATGCGAAGATCGATATTATTGCACTTGCAGAGGGCAGTCTTGCTGCTGTGCGGTACCTGGCTGAACATTGTAAGAATTCCTACCAACACCCTAAGCTATAGGAGTATTAAAAACTAAACGGCGCATTGGACAGGGTCGACATGGAAGTCTCGCATATCTTCCATGGCACTTGGTAACCCGTTACATGATATGAACCATCTGCATCCTGCTGAATTCGCAGAGTTCGTATCGACTCGTTGCCGCGCTTATTTGATCTCTGACAAAGAGGTAGGTCAGCCTGTGGCGGGAAGATACGAGCATGGCTGCAACTGTTATTCGTCTGGAGAGTCGAAAAACGTCGAATGCATCATCCCTCGGGCCTATGAAAATATGCTTAAATGGCTTGATGATATGCATGACAAACCGGAACTGAAGGAGACTGAGGTTTTTGTTAGTGAGGATTTTGAAATTGCTGAACCTGGAGAGTTCAACAACGATGATGGCAACGGTGCCGTGGTAGAGGAGCTCAACTAGACATCACTACGCAGATGATGAATTGATATGGTACTTTTAGCCGGTGGGAACGGGAGTTAAGCTGCTCAATCACTTTATTTCCTATGTCCTGGAAGCGAGCGAATTATGAACCATGAACACACCTAATACGATAAAAACCGCTATGTATCCCTTTGCGCAATTTAACCACAATGAAAACAAATAAGTTAATAAAAAGTATCACGATTAAATAGAAACTGGTGGCTAAACTTCTTCCTCGGCGGTAGAAAGATCAGGTGTACAAGCCCAGCTACAGCCTCTTCTCATGAACGGCAAAGGGTAGAAGCTCTGTCCTGGCTTCCTTCCACGCTCCTGTCCACGGGTCTCAGCTGGTTTGCAGTCCCACCATTCAATCCACCTTACCTTATCCATAACGTACGACTTGCCGCACACGGAACAGTGTTTCTCTCCCGTCTGCCTGACGTCATTTGCAAAGCTAAGAAGCCGAACGATAGGATCTTGATAGCGAGTGTTGCTGACTGAAGGTAGTGATGATGAGAGCGATGATCCAGGAGGGGCCATAATTTCATCATCTTCGATAAAACGTGAAAAGTAAGGAGAACGAGAACATGCTTTCAAGGCCAAATCACGAAGGGATGGAGTATTCGTTGGTATGATCCGTTGTCTATCTACGGCACGCCCTTCCATATCAAAGTATTCAGGTGCACTTGTAGCAACATGAATTGGTTTCCACTCCTCCAGGGCTTCACTTGGTATAGCAGGCGCGTTGTTGTTCTCGGATTCGCGAGTATTAGGGTCAAGGGCAATAATTCCACCTGCCTCAGTGTTGATATGCCATTTGGCTACCTCCGATTGGTCCAGACGGAGGAACCGATTTGGATACAAGGTGATGTTCTTCAGTGCTCCGTGTTCTTGCATTAAACCCAGAAGCTCCCAGGGTAGATATCGTAACTTATTCCCACCTACGTTCAACTCTTGAAGCAGAGTAAGTTTTCTAATAGCGCCGGGTATTTCCGTGAGCTTGTTCTGCCGAAGGCTGAGAAACCGGATGTTCACCAAGTCAAACACTTCCTTTGGAACATAGGTGAGTAAGTTGCGGGTCAAGTACAGCTGGAGGGATGGTTCCAGGGGACTGAATATTTGAGCTGAAGCCCCGTGTTCGAGCACAGTTGGTTGTTTGGTTAACTGTGCTAGAGGAGGAAGGATATGGGGTGGGATTGTGCCCATGTCCAGATATCTAGTGGGCCAAATTAGTTGAAGATCAAAATATGGGACGAGACAAAGCCAGGACTCACGAGAGATCAACCCTATCATCTCCCTCATCAAGACAGGTGTTGATAATTTGTCGAGCCTTTGCATGAGCCGTAGACTCGGTACTCCGGCTCCCCTTTGCGACTGGGCTTTTACTGCTGCTTTCAGTGGGTCTACCCGCGGTTTCAGGCACCGGAAACCTTCGAGAAGCACTGCCACGAGTTGAACTGGTAGAACGACCGGTCGACACTCCCATCTCTTCACAAAATACGGAATCATCCGACCCACAGGTGAAGACGGCAGCAGACTCATCCCCATCGTCTGTAGTATCGGTACTGCCCAACCACACACCACTGTCCACGTTCCTCTTACTCTTGAACCCCATTCTCTTTGTCCGCTTATTCTGTCTGGACTGTAACTCCTTTCCTAGCTTCTGCCCCCACCAAGTCCCTCTATAGCGTCTCTTTCGGCCTATTGGACCCTCTGGCAAGCCATCTTCGGCATCTTCTCGGGTTGTGGTATCATAATTCTCCAACGCTGACGATTGGAAGTCATCGCTAGAGAAGAGCGGCGGATCACTCGACGGCGTTCCACTGCTCCCTAGAAGCTTGTTCAACGACTTCGACGACGTGGATGAGCCATATGGGAAAGGAGGACGAGTCTTCGATGGCTGAGCTGCGACTCTGATCTTGCGGTTGAGCCGGGGCGGCGATGGGAGCGGCGGATCAGAGTCCATTGTTTGGGTGGTAGGTAGGACAAACCCGTGGTTGACCTTAGTTATAACCGAACCGGACCTCTCTCTAGATTGAATGCATGGGCAGCAAACAGAAGATGCAACGCCCACGATCAAGGCCAGCTAGACGCCCGTACGTGTCCAGTGAATACTGGGATACGGACACCCGGGCGGGCGTGAGGAAGTGATATTTTTATGTATTTTTCGTCTTCGTCGCGACGACGCGCCTTTTTTAAACGTCACCAAAAGGCGCGTGGCACGTGACCTGTTGCCCGACCTGCAAAGGACGGTCTCGAACTACTTACGATAAGATGGGCGATCGATGGGCGATAACAAGTCCTCTGTAACTAGTAGACAGCAGGAGATGAGTGGATGGGTAGACGATGGGCGGGAGATGTTTGCTTATTCCTGTGGGGAGAAGCGAAGACGCTGGCCGAGAGTCGCTGACGATCACAGGCATCAGGCATGCAATCTTGGTACATAGACCACAGTTAAAGCTATCTTAATTGATACATCGAATGGGGTGCTGTTCAGTTCAAGCGTTTCGCATTGATAGCTTATCCTCAAGGATATGCCTCCTTGGAACCCTTCTGGATCTTTGCGACAGGTTTGGTGTCAACAGCCTGTCAACTTGTCTTGGTGGGAGGTTTGGCGAGCTGGCCATTTGAGGAGAGCATACGATGCTGCGGCCATAGTCGGTGGGTTGTCTTCTATCATGGCATATAACCTGCCTGATATCCGAGAGAAGCCGGATCGTCTTTATCGACCGGGTTGACATCTGGACGGCGATATCTCCCTCTCACTAAGGCCATCGCCATGAAACGATAGATCAGGCCACCGAGCGCCCCGACTCCAGTTTCGGCTTTCGGCTGTCGCATACCCTGTGTCTACGTCACATGTAGGAGGGAGTGAGCGTGCCTTGCATGAGTCCTGCAGCAAGCTATGGCGAGAATCCACCCGTCAAGACGCTTTTCGCGCTTAGTCGACTGACTAGCACCATGCATGTATCACGGTAGCTAAATATGCAGCATGGGTCGCTGAACCTGGAGACGACAGACATGCACATACCTTGCTCGGCCCGAAGATGTTTGCTACAACAGTGAAAGAAGAACAAAGGATCCTACTTTCATTTTTTTTCTCGGTTTTTTTTTTTTTTTTCTAATATATGTATAGCAGTGTGGCAATATGAGGTGATGGTAAAAAAAAAGGGGGTATAATGTCAAGAGGCGTTATTACATGAGATGATGGAGGTAGAGAGGATAGAAGAAGTTGAAGAAGTGACGTTGAATGTCAAAATTTTAGTACCGGGACTTAAGACAGACAAGCTGGACCAGGTCGAGGCACTGCCCTCCCCTGAAGAAAGTAGATAGATAAAAGATAAAAAGGGGGGAGAGACAAAGGTCGGTGAGGAGATGGTGTTTGCATACGATTGACTTGAGCCAGAGCCAGTATGCTCACTCACACTAGAAAGAAGTGAAAAAAATGGTATCGAAAGGGGGTATGTAAGAAGAATAGAAGGTCGTTGAAGAGTATAAAGGAAAAAGGGGCCATTCGACTATCCATATAACATAACAAGGGTCTGAAAATCGTCGTAAATAACCTCCCGGGCCTTTGAAAGGGGGTCAAGAGAAGAATAATAGGCGAATGAAGTGAGGTTTGTTGAAAAAAAAAAAGAATGTCCATAAATCGGCCCAGGAGAGAAAGATAACTGCCGGAGTATTGCGTGCGACAGAAGGTTGAGTTCATGCCCAAGAGTTACTCGGCCTATAGAGCAGCACCAACGAGGAGGGCGACAGAGCCAGCGAGGAGAGCAGAGCCGTAGCTGGCGACCATTGCTGGAGCAGCGTTGAAGGTAGGCTGAGGCGCAGGGTTGCTGCCAGTGGGAGTAGGAACGCTGCCGGTGCCGGTGCCGGTGCCCCAGGTCTTGGTCATCATGGAAGATGGGTAGGGAACAGTGCTGTTGGCGCTAACCGGAGGCTTCATGCTAGGAGTAGGCGCGGAGACAGAGTGGATGACGGTCATGGTCACTGTCTGAGTGTAGGTGGAGGTAGAGTAGACAACCTCTTCGGCGGCGCAAAAGGGTGCGAAAAGCACAAGGAGCGCAGAGAGAAAGGCAATGAAGAAGCGCATTTTGGCGGCGTTTGAAATGTAAGATTGGATTGACAAGATGTCGCTGAAGGTAGAACTGAAGAAGCAGCGGTCTTTATAGACGAGCAGAGCAGATGAAAAGTCGAGAAGTCGAAGCTGACTGTTGGGCGCGTACTGCTACAGTGGCTTGTCGCAAGGAGGGAGATGTCGCAGAATCGCAAGTAAAGAGCAAAAGCAATGCAAAGAGCGTGGTAGCTGTAGAAGCTGAAGACGAAGCCGTGGGGAAAAAGAGTGTAAAGAGCGACTCTGTCCAAATGAATGACTGGCGATGGATAGAAGAGAGAGGAAGAAGGAGGGAAAAGAGAGGAAGAGGGAAGGGGAAAAAAAGGGTGCGCTGGGGGGGCGAATATAAAAGAATAAAGGATCTAAACTAGACCAGGGCGCATCCCAAAAATACGAGCAGCCTCTTCGCTCTCCCTCGCATTTTTCACTCCCTTTTCTTTTTTTCTCTTCCTGCGAGAAAGTCAAAATGCAAAGCTACGTGTGAGCCTCTGGAGCCGCCCGACAGCTTTGTCTGCTCCTTTCGCTCTCATTCCCCTCTCATTGCTTTTTGCTCAAGGAAAGGAGTGATTGGCCTGCCAGATGTGCTGATCTTGATCTCTGCGTTACTCAGGTCCAACGGCCTCGAAGGTTTGTTAGCCAGGGGACGTACCCAGTATTGCTGTTATTCATAGTTGCCCTAGATTGATGAGCCAGTGGGGAGGGCGCAATTTC
>QQSR01000234.1:0-30888 GCA_003664465.1 Trichophyton mentagrophytes
CTGTGATGCCAGATCACGTGATAGGTCACGTGCCTGCCTGCCAAGGCACCCACGTGACTCCCCTATACTTAAGAAACCAAAACACTGATCCTTCTATAAGAAAATCAGTGATTAGCTCACTACCAATCCATCCTATACGTTCGCCATTTGCTCGTCTATAGTCTCGCAGTATCTTTAGCCCACAAGCCTCACACCTATCTAATAAGAATCTTTGATAATTGATGCTAAGGATAGTATCTAGAGAAGGGGGAGGTAACTATAATACTAGATCACGTGATAGGTCACGTGCCTACCTGCCAAGGCACCCACGTGACTCCCCTATACTTAAGAAACCAAAATACTGATCCTTCTATAAGAAAATTAGTGATTAGCTCACTACTAATCTATCCTATACGTTCGCCATTTGCTCGTCTATAGTCTCGCAGTATCTTTAGCCTATAAGCCTCACAGAGATATATAATAAGCTAGAGCTACCTATCTATATTTATATAATATATCTAAGATATCACCTTATTATAAGGTAGTATTAGGATTAGATATTTATAAATATATATATACTAGAATAGATATAGATAGGTAGTAATAATAATAACCGATACTTTTATAACTAACTATACTAAATTAATTAGATAGTACTATTAATATAGAGCTACCGAACTACTATATAATAGATATATTCTTTTTATTATTAATATAGCTATTATATTCTTTTTATTATTAATATAATAGTAATATTAATGCTACGTTTATAGTTAGAATACTAAAGATAGTTAAGTAACTATTATAATATAGAAAAGGTAGATTAATATAATTCCGCCATTCTACGTGACGGTTACTATAACACTACGGCATTCCGAACATACATATTTCCGGTATGGTAACGAAAATCTGTCACGTGCAAAGTTAGCCTAAAGCAGCTCGGGCTTATAAGTGTGACATTATCAGAACTACATAAAGAGGAGATGCACCCCAGCTGCAGTACAGGCGTATTCACTGTCAACATATCTTGCAACATACATACTACTAGGCTATCTAACATACATTCATACGATTCGTCAAGGTATCTCTACGATGTCTGAAGCTACCGCACAACATACACAGACCGCGCCGAATGGAAAGGCCCCAGAGACCGAGCGCGAACCCCAGCATCAACAGCAAGAAGCTGGCCCTGAAGCCTCTGGTGTTGGTTTTCGTCCTCACCATGACCTCATTAGTGTCCAGCCCGCTCGTCTAGATGATTTGCAACCTAGATACGCGCAGGTACTTCTGCCCGATGAAGAAAATCCTGCTGCTCATAGCTGGTACTCTGGCTTCAGTAAGTAGATGTAGGGATAAAACTGTATCTTAATCTCATACTAACTCACCATGTAGTTCACGGGCTGGGAGAGATCATTGGTACTTTGGGAGCCATACCCTGCTGTATCTGCTGCCCTAATCCTTTTACGCCCGTTAACCAGGGTCAAGTCGGACTGGTGACCAAGTTTGGTCGTTTTGAGCGTGCAGTTGATCCCGGCCTCGTAAAGGTCAACCCTCTCAGCGAGAACCTGACAACTATTGATGTCAAGATCCAAATCGTTGAAGTGCCGCGTCAAGTCTGCATGACCAAGGATAACGTTACCCTCCACTTGACTTCTGTCATCTACTATCAAATTGTCTCTCCACATAAGGCTGCTTTCGGTATCACCGACATCCGTCAGGCATTGGTTGAGAGAACTCAAACTACGCTGCGCCATGTCGTCGGTGCCCGTGTGTTGCAAGACGTTATTGAACGTCGTGAAGAATTAGCCCAGTCTATCGGAGAAATTATTGAAGGTGTTGCTGGAGGATGGGGTGTCCAGGTTGAGTCCATGTTGATCAAAGACATCATCTTCAGCAATGAGCTTCAGGAGTCCCTATCGATGGCTGCTCAGTCCAAGAGAATTGGTGAAAGTAAAATCATTGCTGCGCGTGCGGAAGTTGAGGCAGCCAAGGTATGTGCTATTCACAAACTCGCACATAGACAAGATAAGAACGCTAACAAGTCATTTATCAATAGCTTATGAGAGCTGCAGCCGATATTTTGTCTTCCGCCCCAGCAATGCAGATCCGATATCTTGACACTATGCAGGCAATGGCCAAGAGCGTAAGTATATCATTTTACCTCAACACGTTGTTGCTAATAGTTACTAACTTTTACCGCTCAGTCGAACTCCAAAGTTATTTTCCTCCCTGCTGCCAACAACCAGGCCGCCATGCAAGCTGCCATTGCTAATGAGGCTGGAGAAGGGTCCAGTCGCCGTCATGAGAACCCTTTTGAGCAGGATGGAAACGACGGTTTCCAAACTGCCATGAACGCTCATGTTGTGGAGAACATTTAAATTACCCCGATGAAGGCACATTAACCATACCCATCCACAAATGACCCTGTTTTCCGTGGAGAATATCCCGGGAAAACTACCCCTTTAGGTGTTACTATGATACCCTACTGTCGTTTCCTTTATCAGATAGCAGTTCCACCTAAGTTTAATGTTCATGTGTTTTAATGCTTATACCCCTCTTGTGTTCTGCTTTTTTGCGTGTGTTCTGTGCCTACCATAGGACCACTAGGCAGTTCAAGTGGTCATGATTGATCTTTACTTTCTAAAGCTAATCCAAATCTGAATGTATAAAATTATACCTTCTCTTTTTTCATCCGTAAAATATATGCATAGACGATCAAATGATCAAGTATCATATCACTCATAACTCGAGTCTACAGCCTGACATCTACCATGGTGAAATGATGCTAAAATAAAATACAAGGTACAGTAAAAGACAAGCCAATAACAACTAAGCTATCCCACCAACGATTTGTATATGATTAGTTTCCGCCATCGCCTTGGCCGACCCATGAAGTGCATGGCTGAAAGTGGCGCTAGACGGGTCCTCAAGAAGCATGTCAATATCTTCAGAATCAGGAGGAAGTCGGAATCCGTTGCCTGGTTTTGGATATAAACGGTGTTCCTCTACTTCCTCTTCATCGCTATTCTCTCCGATACCATTCCTCGTGCTAGCGGGAACGCTTTCAGAGGGCCGTTTCGATGACGGTGGAGTTGACGCTGTGGCCCGTCCCGATATCTTACATTGTTGCGAACTCCCAGCCGATCTGTTTGGAACGATTGAGGATGATATCGTCGACGCGCTGGAGCTAAAAGATGCTGTGTTGAGTTCATTCAGATTTGCAGGGAATATAGGGATATCTGGTCTGGAGTCTGATATATCGACCAGTAGATTGACCAGTGCAGCATGAGATAAACTGGAAAGGTAGCTCTTTTTCTCTACCCGACTAAGTTGAGACCCCGCAAGTAATGTAGGGGTTTGTGGCCCACTTGTTTGCATAGACGGTGAAATCGACGTGCGCAAACTATTCTGTTCGCAAGTTTGCCCATTTGGCTTGAGGGTTAGATCAAGAGGCGTATCGATAGGTCGACATTCTCCACAAAACCACTCCTTGTTCTTCACGGAGATAACATCATCTCCAATCGGCGGATCATGGCAAAACTGATGCCAAGGTGCGTTGCAATCGTCACAGAACACGATAGCATTGCATCTTGGACTATGTCCTCTATCACACCGAAGACATACCACATTAACTTCTTTGCCTTTGCGGTACACTCTTCTCCGTTTCCGTGGAGGTTGCTGATGATTCGTATCGGGACTAACAGATTTTTTCTGGACCTGCTCCGGAGTGAACATAGTTGGCCTGTGGATCTGGCGTCCTGATTTTGTCTGTGTAGTTGTTAGCTGAGCATCGGAGGACTCATCTGAGTCTGTGTCCTCCGCTTTAATAACCCCTTCATCGTCATTACGGTCGCCATATCTGCCAGATTTTCGAGAATTTCGTGGCTTCGCACCTCCAGCTGTTCTACGCCGCCGTGATGTTGGTTTAGAGGGACTTGCTTTTGGTGTCGACACAATGGGTACTGTGGACCCCACTGTGCTCGAAGTGACCCCTATAGTAGAGCCTGGAGCAATGGCGGCCGTGGATGGTGACAGCGTGGTTGCAGGGGATGGAGGAGCGGGTGCGATATTTCTCCAACCCGTGAGAGGGTTTGAATATTTCAACGGGAGCTCAGGTTTAGCTGCCGCTATATTAAACTCCTTTGCCTTAATATTTGGTCCCTCACCACTTGCGATCATCGTTGAATTGTGACCCTCGTGGGTAGATATTGAGGATACCGACGACAGTTCGCTTGAACTGGATGCATAGGTCATAGACGGTATGGGGACATTATTATCCAGTCCTTCCTGTGAAAATGTAACACCCTCTGCCGGTATATCTAATATCTGCGTATTTTGCGTCTCATTGATCATGCCTGGATTGGTATCTGTCGTATAAGGTTCCGTGGGTGGCGGGGGCATAGCAGCGAATTCTGTATTCGAACCCATGGTAGTATATTAAGAGCAGGATGATATGCAGAGCCTGATCAAGCCTATCGGTGTTTCATTCGAGTTAGAGAAATGACAGACCAGCTGTACTGATATGTATCTGTGTTTGTGCCTTCGAGGGTCGCAGTTAACTGTGGCTCGAGGTTGAGAAAAGAAAGGAAAAACTTTTGAAACCCCGTGCACCGAGCAACCACAGCAGAAGATTACCGATATTGAGAACTGATTTAAAACCAGAATTACTGCTGATATGTGCCCTATTCCTTGTCCTAGGATAATGTAAGATATGGGAAAGGAGAATCATCAAGTCACTTCAGGGCAAATTTGACTTGAACGGTAACTTGGGAAGGCCAGTCGGCCGGGGGGGCGTCCATCTCGTGTTGTCACGTGAACGGAGAAATCTAAGGGGCAAACAGGGAGAAACAGACCTACCTAAGATAGACAGCAATCAAATAAAACAGGGTATGTCAGAAGATCCGATAAGACCACTGAAGAGGCATGTTATAGGTTGTTAGCTAAGTTAGTCTACACTGTATGTCTATATATGATGTATATTCTAGGTAGATGTTAAGTCCCCGAGTGGCCGAAAAGGGTGAGTATAACTGCAATATGAACAATCTATGAAACAATTCCGTTTGCCTTCAATTGGGCTATTCTTTCTTTATCATAGCCCATGATATTGCTCAATACTTCATCAGTGTGTTGTCCGAGTGTTGGAGGTGGTGTTCGTATGCCTGGTGTGGCATGAGAATATTTGACAGGGGTATTTACAAGTTTGATCGGTCCGCAATCCGGGTGGTCTACCTCCTGTACCATCCCTCGAGCAAGCACTAGGTGTGTGTTAGTAAAACTATAGATCAATACGGTTGGAGCAGCTTACCATGCGAGTGGTTCAGAGCGCCCTGGATGTCATTTACAGCCGCATATGGCATACCGCTGCCTTCCATGACCTCTAGCCATTCTTGAGTCGTCCTCTGCTCGGTAAGATCCTCAATGAGTTTGTCGATGATCTCCCGATTCTTCACACGAAGGGCGTTCGTAGTAAAACGTGCGTCCGTCTTCCACTCCGGGTGGCCTAGCCTGTCACAGAGAACCCCGAAGAGTCTGTCATTTCCCCCGCCAAGGAGAATATCACCATCCTTTGTTTTGAAACTTCGATATGGGACGATCGAAGCTGCCGGCCATGTTAGCAGTTATAAGAGTGGACTTGTCCTCCTTAATTTTAACTTACGATGAGCTGTTCCCCATCTTCCAGAGTCCTTTTCCCCACTAATAAGTGCCGAGCTCGCAAGGTTTGCAAGCGTCGCTATTTGGCAGTCGCTCAAGCAAGCATCGATGTGTTGACCTTTACCAGTTCTGCCACGAGCTATAAGTGCAGCCATTATGGCGTTTGACGTGTACAGACCAGTCGTTAAATCGGTTACAGCGACTCCAACCTTAACTGGCGGCCCATCCCTCGATCCGGTGATATGCATCAATCCCATCTCAGCCTCTACCATCACATCATAGCCAGCTCGCTTGCTATATGGCCCTGTTTGCCCATATCCAGTGACACTAGCATAGATCAATCTCGGATTTATTGCCCGAAGTGACTCGTAATCCATCTTATATTTCTTCAATGATCCAGGGATATAGTTCTCCACAAACACGTCGCTCTCCTTTGCAAGCTTATGAAGAATCTCAATGCCAGACTCATGTGCAAATGATAATCCAACAGACTTCTTGTTTCGGTTAACCTGTTCTGGAGTTAGAAACCAGAGTACGGTACTAGAGGTTGAAGCATGACTCACACCTAAGTAATAGGCACTTTCTCCCGGGCCCTCCTTTGTATCATTTTTGTATTTGGCATACGGAGGACCCCATGCACGCGTATCATCTCCTCGCGTGGGATGTTCAATCTTAACCACTTCCGCGCTATTGAATTAGACGAACTAATGTTAACATGGCGCGAAATTGACAATCCAGAGTTTTGAACAGCAAATCTCACCCTAGATCTCCAAGTATTTGAGTACAGTAAGGCTGGAGTTACACCACAGTTAGCTCCATTTTCAGACCAAACGACGCTTGAATGTATTAGATTGAAAGGCTAAGATAGATAATACAACTTACTCCGGCGAGAACCCTAGTCATATCCAAAACTCGAATACCAGCCAGTGGGAGCGTGTCCACTGAAGGAGCAGCTGTCGAATAACGCTTGCATGCTGCCGTGAAAGCTTTGTTATTGGCAAACCTTGAAAGCTTGTCTGTATTGACAACGCGTCTAAAGATTCGGTATGAATTCATTTTCCTCTCACGAATTACCACATGTACAACTCCCTCATTGATAATTGATTTTTGTCAACCTCGAGGTTGAATAACGACGCACGACGAACACTGGCGGTAAAGGCAAGGAGACGCGGCTGTTCAAGTGCCGAAAGCGGCAGAGCAGATGCAAGCGCGGCCCCACTTCCGAACCGCGGCCTTCGGCTCCCCGATGCGCTTACATAATAAATAACTAGCTAGTTATCGAATGGTCTTGCGAATGAGCAAGCCCGCCGCACTAGCAAGCAACAGCAACGTCTTGTTGATACCGCCAGACAGACTACGCAATAATACTTGGCTAACATGTTTACCGGGCTGGTAGAGAAAGTCGGCAGTAAGTAGAAGTCTCTTCCATTGACGATGCATAATGCTAACAAAAAATTCTAAGCTGTCACTGCCCTTGACCCTCAAGATGACTCCTCAACAGGCGGGGGCGGGACATCCTTGACAATTTCGGATTGTGCAGAAATACTTACAGATACAAAGCTAGGGGATAGCATATGTGTCAATGGTATTTTTTCTCACTGAAATAAGCTATAAATATAATTTCTGTCCAGCAACTAACCAGACGACAAAAGGGACTTGCCTAACCGTGACAGCGTTCGATAAGTCATCGTTCAAAGTTGGGGTTGCGCCTGAAACTCTACGACGGACAAACCTAGGATCTCTCAAGGCTGGGTCACCAGTCAATCTTGAACGATCTGTGCTGGCCACGACACGGATGGGTGGCCACTTTGTCCAGGGCCATGTAGACACCACCGCAGAGCTCCTCTCCGTAACCCCCGATGGCAACTCCCTAGTTCTTAGGATGCAGCCCAAGGACAGGAGTTTGCTAAGATACGTTGTGGAGAAAGGGTTCATTGCTCTAGACGGTGCCAGCTTAACAATTACCAAAGTCAAAGATGGTGAAGACGGTTGGTGGGAAGTCATGCTAATTGCGTACACACAAGAAAAAGTAGTTACATCAAAGAAGAAGCCTGGTGACAGCATTAATGTCGAGATCGATTTGGTTGGCAAGTACGTCGAGAAGACTGTACAAGGCTACTTTGAGGGGCAGACGAACGGAGATTCAGCTGCTTTGGAAAAGATGGTGGATAGGCTTGTCGAAAAGAAGCTCCAGAGCATGAAGAAGATTTGACGACGCGCCTGACTTGGGGGAATCATTGTATGAGTTTCTGATACAATTATAAATAATAATATAAATATGCTCTGCTCGGCTGATTTTCCCTGACGCCGTGATCGAAGCTGTAATCCCAGCAGTAATGCGATCCATCCAACCGCCCGCTTCCTTCAATGGAAAGTGACACATATCTAACGTTGTGTTGATTGTCCACGCTTGAATGCTGTAACTTTTGAAAAGATGCAAATAATATGTACAAAAGGGGTATCCTCGGCAATAGATAAAAGAAAGTATGCAAGACTTTCAGCACGATAGAACCACTTAAGCTTCCCCTTCTTCTGCTTCTCCCATTTCCTCATCCTCGTCCTCTTCCCCGTGGATGAAGTCATCACTATCCCAGTCATCATCATCATCAACCTCATCAGAATCTTCTTCGTCGTCCTTACCCTCACGTGGTGCCTTTGCCTTAAGAGCTTTCTTCTTTTCAACATTCTCCTTCTGTATTTTTCTCCTGAGTTCCTTTTCTTTGCGTTTCTTCTCCCAAGATGCATCCAGCTTCTGGGCTTCTTCTTTAGTCTTGGTCACATAATCGTGCCACATAACTCTTCCGCCGCAGAGTCCCTCCTCCACTTTCATCAGCTTTAATTTCATGCGAGGTCCAAGTTCAACCAGTTTCACTGCTCTTTTCTCAACATTAGATCCGGAGCTGCGAGCTGATTTGGACCCAGCTTCCTTAGCTCGCTGAAGTTCCTTTTTGTTCAACACTTTTCTAGTCGTGGATTCTAGAACCTCTACCTCCGCGTCCGTCTCCATTTCGGTCTCGCTTGCAGACGTAAAACCGGCATCGCCACCACCACCGCCCAGCAAGTAATCTGCAACATCATTCAATTTACCCAGGTTTGGGACAGCTTTATCCCTCTCCTTACCTCGGAATTCCTTCGGATTGAGTCGCCTTATCCTCTTAGACAAGTCGATTCGTTTCGTTGTGATGGCGTAATGTCGTAGGTTCACTGTAAAAGATTCGTCTTGACCCTTCTTTGATGATCGGTCTCTGTCGAGCAACATGATACGACGAATTGAGGCAAGAGGCGTTGTTTGAGGCGAAATTGGAGGGAAAAGAGACTGGAAAACTGTGGTGACAAGAGACTCTAAATGTTTTGGAATTTTCTCCGATGCTTCCCCTTCTTTCGAAGACATAAAATTGTTCATAACCAAGAGTGGAGGAGTCGTGTGGCTCTTCCCCAAGCCTCTCGGCCGCTTCAATGCCTTTATGACATCTTTGCACAAAGAGTAGTTCTCGATTCTGAAATTCAACGTGGGGCCGCGGGGTGTGAGAGCAATGCGGAGATTCGAATTTCCATTGCTGGATTTAGAAAAGAGCAGCAGATGAGTAACTCCTAGGGGGCCGGTCATAACGGTATAATCTTTCAGTCGGTTCTTCGTCCGTTCCTATCAAAGCAATTAGCATTCCGACATATTTCTAGAAAATTTAAAAACATTATCATAAAGTATAGGCATACTTTTAAACGGCTTGCAGTATCTGGCTCCATCATAGACCGGACATCTTTTGCCAATTGACTCATGCTTGAACCGATCTGGCCTGCGCCAATTCGAATTACCATGCTCTTGGGAGATCTATTCATTGATGCGGCGCCATTCTTGGTCCCTTGAGCTCCAGCCTTCCCTGGAGGGACATGAGTCCGCTTCTTAACACGCCTTTTCGCCATATTCCAGAAAAATCGCCGAAGATCAAAAGGTACAACAAAGTTATCGAACAGATCTGAACTTTTCGACCTTCACAAGCGCAACGGGGCTTGGGCACTTTTTTTCCAATTAAGGTTTGATCTTGATATCGGATCATCGATTTGACGAATTCCGAAAAACTCTAAATTGTTTCGGAAACCTTAATTTTTTTTTATCTGATAGAAAATTGAGCACGGAGCGTAAATATTAAATATTTGAATTTATTTGTCAATACCCAAGAGACAATTGCAAAGATGTCGGCCGTAAAGAATATTAAACGGCGAAAGCTGTCCCATACGTCCTCCAAGCCCGCCCCGGAGGACGTCTCTTCGGGATCGGAGCGCGAGCGGGAAACTCCAGAAGAGATCGACGAGGAACCGGCAGACACAAAAGCGCCCAAGACGTTCAAGGACCTGGGGATAATCGACTCCTTATGTGACGCTTGTACCTCACTAGGGTATAAAAACCCAACTCCGATTCAAGCTGAATCTATACCCCTGGCACTACAAGGGAGAGATTTGGTGGGGTTGGCAGAGACAGGAAGTGGAAAGACTGCGGCTTTCGCATTGCCAATTCTTCAAGGTAAGCAAACTTCATTATGGAATTGGTCAATATATTTAAAGCTGCATCTGGCTAACAAAACACTCTTCTACCATTGATAGCCCTTATGGAAAAACCACAGCCTTACTTTGGACTTGTCCTTGCGCCCACTCGAGAATTGGCCGTACAGATCACAGAAGCGTTCGAAGCCCTGGGGTCGCTTATTTCAGTTCGGTGTGCCGTCATAGTAGGAGGAATGGACATGATATCCCAATCAATCTCTCTTGGGAAAAAGCCGCATATTATTGTTGCGACACCCGGAAGACTCCTTGACCACCTGGAGAATACTAAAGGATTTTCGCTGCGCAATTTGAAATACTTAGTGATGGATGAGGCGGACCGGCTCCTCGACTTGGATTTTGGTCCTGTGCTGGATAAAATATTAAAGGTGCTTCCGCGCGAACGCCGAACATATCTGTTCTCCGCAACCCTAAGTTCCAAAGTCGAGTCTCTGCAGCGCGCCTCACTTTCAAATCCCCTACGAGTTTCCATCTCGTCCAACAAGTATCAAACTGTCTCAACCCTTCTTCAGTCATACATTTTTATCCCTCACAAGTACAAGGACATCTACCTTGTGCACATACTAAACGAATTCCCTGGACAAACTACCATAATCTTTACACGCACGGTCAATGAAACCCAACGTCTTTCCATCCTCCTGCGCGCACTGGGATTCGGTGCCATCCCTCTCCACGGCCAACTATCCCAGTCAGCTCGTCTTGGAGCCCTCGGCAAATTCAGGTCCGGAAGCCGAGATATCCTGGTAGCTACTGATGTTGCAGCACGAGGTCTTGATATCCCGGCCGTCGATCTAGTGTTGAACTTTGATCTTCCTTCTGACAGCAAGACATACATTCATCGTGTTGGGCGCACTGCCCGAGCGGGCAAGAGCGGACGAGCAATCAGTGTTGTCACACAATACGAGGTTGAGATATGGCAGCGAATCGAGGCTGCATTGGGCAAGCAACTGCCGGAACACAAGACGGAGAAAGAGGAAGTGATGGTATTGAGTGATAGGGTAGGGGATGCCCAGCGACTGGCAGTTACGGAGATGAAAGATCTCCATGAAAAACGAGGGACGAAGGGCGCCACACTTCGGGGGCGCAGGAAGGGGGATTCTAAGAGGGGAAGAGACGACATGGATCGGGAAGAGAGATGATCAATGAGGTGAATTTTTTTTCTTTTAATGGTACAATTTTTACATTTGCATACTCTAGTTATGTTTTAGCGGTCTTGTGAGGTTGTGCAATGTAATCTAGAAACGAATATGGCATGTGTATGAAGTCATAACAGCTCTTTTGATGCAAATCTGTATCAACAGAAATATTTATCTAGAAAGAGAAAAAGGAAAATATAAGAATACCTAGTCATATTTTGTCCTGCAGAGAATAGCAAAAACCCAGAAACTGGTTTAGAAGCTTTCACTGTTGGATAAGAGCCAGTGCTCATATCCGTCAAGCCATATTGGCAACCAAGTTGAGAACAGGTCTGGTAGCCGAAAAGCCGAATGCTGTTCCAGCAACGAGCATCACAATGACAAAAACTAGAGAGATTTATTTTTCTCGCCTCGTCAAAAACTCAGCAAAGCCGTATCAATATGGTATGATTTTATATTATCCTTTTTTGGGGTAAGAGAGGAAAACATCCCGTGAAATAAAGTCGTGATTACAAACCATAATTGCCCTTCTTTGGACAGTTTAAAAAGCAAATGATTACTGCCCAGCAGCAGCTTTGCCAGCTTCCATGACAACAGCAGCAATTCTGTTAGCGAGATCGTCAGTCTCTGACCGAGTGGCTGCTTCAGCATAAACGCGAACTGCGTCCTCGGTTCCACTGGCACGAGCAAAGCTTCTGCCCTTGTTGTAACGAGATTGGAGGTCATCAATACGCTGCTGGAGACCGGCAGGGGATTGAAGTTTCCGTTCAGCATCGTAGGTCTTGAAGATAGAGCGGTCTGGGACCTCGATCCTGACCAATTTGTTGGGTAGGTCAGTGTATGTTGCAACCCATTCTTTCAAGGTCCAACCCTTGTGGGCCAAGATGACCTCGACCAAAAGCATGTCAGATAGAGCATCTCCAACTGCCTGGTTAATGAGGTCTGTCATAGCAACAAGGCTCTCCAAAGCGTACTTCTGGGCTGGTGACTGAGGTTCGGCTGTCTTAATCGTCTTGAGAGCGTTTTCAGAGAAGGTAATGGTTCCGTGGCCATTGGCCTCGAAGTAGACGCCAACGTCGAATCTCATGGCAGCGTGATGGAGATGTTTGACACCAGTAGGCGTGCAGACAACAGGGAGCTTGAGGACCTTTTCAATGTATTCGGTACTAGAGCCATTTGCATAGGCAGTCTGGACTACGCCAATCTTGATCTTGTTGGAAAGTCCGGCGTTCTTTGCGAGCTCGCCAATGAAGGAAGCAGCAAGAGTGGCAATCCGGTCACCGTCAAGGAGTCTGAAGACACCACTAGCATCCATGTAGTAGTACACTAATCGGTCAGCATCACCGTCTAGGGAGGCACATCTGTCCTGTGCCACGGCCTTGGACGAAGGTGGAGCGCGTTGCTTCGTTTTCACGTAGTCGGCTCCGCACTAGTTTTATCTGTGTTAACGATTGCTTTCACCCATCATGTGTAAAGGGGGCTATATCGTGAATACCTCGAAGTTCAGTCTGTCAGGGTTGATAACGTCATCGTTGATAACAGTGATATCCAATCCACCATCCTTAGCAGAGGGCAAGAACTTGACGAGCTCAGCAAGCTTCGGACCACCAACCCCATTGGCGCAGTCAACGGTAACTGAACCAGTGGTGGTGCGTCCGTTCATGACCTTCTTGAATGCTTCGCTAAGCTTCTCGTAGTAGCCTTTCTCAGTAGGCTCCCCGTACTCATAGGGAGTTCCTAGTGTGTTCTTGCAGCGAACGATGTAGTGTAGCTGAGGAGTAGTCAAGTACTTGAAATCAGTCGCTTCGACCTCTGAGGCAGCCATGGCCGCACTGAGAGCAGTAGCAAGTCTAGCTCCAGAAGCTCGAGTGTCCCTGGCGAAGACAACACGTGCAGGATTGTCCATTTTTATCTCGATCTCATCGACGAGTTTCGCGTATTCCTCTCCGAGGGTCTCTAGAGGAGCATTTGCCAATCTAGTAGCAAAGACCTCCCATTCGGCCTGATAAAAAACGGAGGCGATAAGTCAATATATCCCCCCGCCGTCTGAGTTTCGGGTATTATCCTACCTCCAACATCTCGCCCTGCGATAAACATATTATGTTAGCTCGCTGCTGGCCGCGGTAGACAGCTGAACCACACGTACCATCGGGTCAACCAACTTGACCCCATTGTCCTCAGCCGGGTTATGGCTGGCTGTAATCATAACACCAATATACTGTCCGTTGAGCTTCCTCGAGCGTAGGCCGGCCAACAGTCCCATCGCAAACACAACGGTGTTGAGAAGCTCTCTAATGACAACCATCCGTTAGACTCCAGGGTGTACGGCGTAGGATAGTGTGCTCTCTGCCCCTTACGATTTCATACGGAACTACATTGAGAGCAGAACAGCTTGGATTAGCCCAAAGAAACACCCTTCTTCCGCGGCGTCTACGCGCTACATGGACAAGGGACATGCGAAACTTACTCCAGCGGTTCCATATTCAAAGATCTTCCCTTCAGGTTTAGTGTAGGCCGAGGCGGCCTTGTTGATGGCCTGCTGGAGCTCTGCGGAAGCCATTGGTGGTGTCGCTGTCTGTCTTCTGCAGCAAGTCGGGTTGAGCGAGTGAGCGTGGTTGTCTGTTGTCGATGCAAGCTCGCTTCGTCGTCTATTTATCTCTCGGCGGGGAGAAAATGCGAGAAAGGGCAGCGAGGGGGAAACGACGTGGAAAATCAGCTGAGCGTGGGGTGTGTTTGCACTGTTTGCATCGCTCGCCGCAGGTAGCGCAAAAGCTTCACATGTTGCAGGTTGAGCTGCAATTGGAGACAGCAAAGTACGGGGATGCATGCAGCGAGCGAGGCAGGGTCTGTACTGGCGCTGCGGCTTACTGGTGGCTGGGGGACAGCTCAGCGTCGAGGGCGGCGGGCCTCCATCAAGCTGATTCTATGTCTCAGAAGTTTGCTAGAGGGAGATGGAGATGGGGAAGGTAGGTGGAATAGCTGTTAGGTAGGTGGTCTCATAGAGAAGATATGTACGGAGTACTGATAAGTATATCCCATTATTGTGACAGATCTAAGTATAGGTATAAACACGGATTCTAAGCACGCAAGCGTTGCTCGGTTATGTCAAACTCTGCGTCCCGGATAAGGAATCTGTACGGGAAAGGCCACGATTGTCAGTACAGGGGGAACAAGAGAGAACGAGAAGGGGGAAAAAAAGAAAGGGGGAAAAAACGGCACAGGGAGAACGTACGCATACCACCAGATGGTGGGAATAACTGTGCCTAAATGCCATAAGCTGTGGGCATCGATTAGGCCACCAATCGGAGGGAAGTCCAGGAGCTCAAGGCTCATGGCCAAAATCACCCATCCAACAATCATACTTGGCCACGCCGTCCAAGACTTCATGTATCGTTTATATTGTTTGACGCTAAAGACAGTCCACATCAGATTCTGGATGATTCCCACCGCGACGTTGGCAGCCATATTGTACGTGTAATCCCAGGACCAGAAGGTCAGGTACGAGACGTGCATGGTAAACAGCGTCACGCAGAATAGCGTCCATCCTCGTAAAAGCGACGGTTTGTAGTGCGGCCGGAGCTTGTCCAGGCGAAATATCCTTACAACAGCCAGATATAAACCGTATAGCACGCTAGCCCCAGCTGCAAAGTAGTCAAGTTTCTCTGTTAGGGCGAAGTCTCTCGTGTGGAATATCATACTGAACGTCCAGCTGGCCAGCCCAAAGTAGCCTAACCAGAGGTAATACTGCCGTAGCGAGTAAGATTGAGGAATGCGTTCCTTCACTTGTTGTATTCCGCGGTAGTGAGCGAGGTAGTTGAAAAGGGAGAACAGGGTCGAGAAGAGCTCCTGGATGCCCATGACTCGATGAAAGGGCCATTTCCCGTGATATTGGACGACGGGTTGAAGCATTGGAGGGTCTCTGGCCAGCCGCTGGTTGGTTACGACATGTTGACAGGAGTAATCGCAGTTCGAAGGGCAGTCCCAAAGCAGGAGCCGGAGATGTATCGCTGCTCAAGCTTAATTCGTTAGCTTTTGATAACTCGACGGACTGACAGGCAGGCCGGACGATATCTTACGGAGAGATGTCTGTCCCGCCTCGCAGTGCTCTTTCTTGCAGCTCTATCTCGTTCAAGACAACAGGTCAGCCATAGCGTTTCTCGTCTCAAGCCTTGAAGCTGGAAGAGGTACCTCGAGGCAGTCCTTAAATTCCGGCAGCCTGTCACCGAGCGACGCCAGAGAGACGTCAGTCAGGACTATCCAGACGCAGAGAGCCAGAATCCATCGAGAAAAGGGTATCCTGGTGGGTTTCATCGTTAATAATGCTGAGGATAGGGAGGCTCCCGCACTCGATTGATAGTTAGTGAGAAGGTGATCCTCCTTGGCAGCGAACTGACTTGAGGCTAAGAAAGCCCCTTTTTGGGAGCCTCTCGCTCGACAACTCGGGACCTAGGTATCAACAACGTACGTAACGTTTAGCTAGCTTGTACTCCGTACTGAGTAGAGAATTTAAGGGAAATGCAAAAATTCCGCCAGACATGGAGGAACCTATAAAGCTAAGAAGCAATGGAATATTCATTCTTCTCTCATTTTATTTGCTTAGTTAAACTATTTAGTTACCCACATCAATGTTGCTGTCTACTTTTGTTAAAGGATAGTTTTAATGGTTAATGGTACGTTGTCGAATATAAACCCTAAAGAATAACTGACCACCTACCTCGTACGCCTTCAGTGCTTTTTGTGATGTTAATAAGAATAGGAGTTGTACCATAGCCAATCGATCAGAAGAAATAATAGTTCCGTCAATTTAGGCCACAGCTGGCACACACGACATCAGCCATATCAAGGGTTCGAAATAAAGACCATCATATCCCCAACCCCCGCCGTGTACGGGGATCCTTCGAGTTACGGAGACGAAAGCACGTGGCGTAGTCCTCGGGAGCCTGTCTCCAAGACATGCGGCTCGCTTTCGTCAAGACGAATTCCTTCCAGAGTCCCAATCGAGAAACAGGCCGATAAAGGGCTAGCATGGAGTCATTCTCTAATAACGAACCTTCCCCAACGCGCTTTACCATATTTTTCCACCACTCCATGTCAGTATTGCCATCCAGGTCAAGATGTTCTATTCCCCATTCCTCAGAAAAGTCCATGCCATCAACTAAGGCTGATAAGTCTGACCTGTTTTTTGTATCGATCAGGCTCTGGGCGTAAATATGAAGCCTTGGGTAAGGTAGACGGCCTAATAAATCTTAGTATGCGATATGTTTATGGCAAGCGTAGAGCCTAACCTTGACTCCATTCGATGTTCTCAGGCTCGCATATAAAGTGACAGTAACTTGCGGGCAATAGTAGCCAAAAGTCTGTCCGGCTAACAGCTTTGAATCGAGGATATCTGTGATCAAGGGAGCCCGGACGGCGGTGCGGGAACGGTGCGCTTGGCTCTAGTATATAGTGGTTGGACGTGAAGATCTCAACAGCCTTTTCAAGCTGGGCATCTGGGACGCATAGCACTCGGTCCTAATAGTATCAAAAACTAAATTAGTGCCCGGAGCCCGCGCCTGTAGTTTATACAAATATAAAATTGTACAGTACACGCGCGTTCGGACGGGCCCCATAGTAAATAAGAGCATAATCATGGACAATGCAACAGCATATGTCTGAATCCAGTAACATGGCGACAATTGCCGTAACTTGTTCATGGGACGGATCTACATCACCAGGATTGCCAATTGCAAGGGTATGAGATGTCGATGACATAGAAATGGCCTGAGGAGTAGCAAGCGTGGTTTCCATATCTTGACAGGAGGCGTTGCTGCAGCCTCGACGTCGCTCAAGCGAAGGGGAGTTTCGCCCTCCAGTGCTTATCGATAATTATATTAGTCATCATCCGCTTAAGGTTTACCACGTGACGAAAAGCTTCTCGGAAGTGCAAACAATGCAAACTTTGAAAATCTCCCGCCCTCTTTTTTTTTTTTTTTTTTGGAGAAAGAAAAAAACCTTTGGGAGGAGAAAGGAAAAGACCAAATTTTTCAGCTTGTGGAATTTGTCTCTATTTTTTATCCTCTCGTTACAGTTGAGATCATATTCGAGGTCGTTTTCTGTTGCAAGGAAACTTTTTGTGGTCGTTCTTGTATATCGTTTGTTTGCTAGATTTATAGCCCTCCTTGATAGCAGCCATGGATACTTCAGGAGATAGTGCTGGCTTCTCTGCGTCCAGCGCGGATAGAATGGTTGGAATGGACCATGCTGAAGTCCGCTATTTTACGAGGTATGTCTACTTTGTATTTCATGTCTAGGATTACTGCTGACTATTTCATAGTTATGATCATTATGGTAATAAATACCCCACCAATAGTTAGCACAAAGTGAGGAATTGGTCGATCCAGGGCTAACGCAAATGATGTGTTGCAGGAATCCATGAAGAGATGCTTGTGAGTTGGGACGAGAATAAGAGTGTATGGGATGAATATGTACTAATGTGTGGCTTTTATAGAAAGATGAAGTGAGAACTCGCTCATACCGCGATGCTATCTACAACAGCAAACATCTTTTCAAGGATAAGGTGGTTTTGGACGTCGGTTGTGGCACTGGTATCCTCAGCATGTATGTGCCGTCTTTTGCGTTCTTTAACCAAATTCAATACTGATGAGAATGCGTATATAGGTTTGCCGTTAAGGCTGGCGCAAAACATGTTATCGGTGTCGACATGTCTTCCATCATTGGCAAGGCCCGCGAGATTGTCGAGGCAAATGGAATGTCTGACAAGATAACCCTTCTCCAGGGTAAGATGGAGGAGGTAGAACTTCCTTTTCCCAAAGTTGATATCATTATTTCCGAGTGGATGGGTTATTTCCTTCTCTACGAGTCCATGTTGGACACCGTCCTTTACGCCAGAGACAATTACCTCAATCCCAATGGCTTAATCTTCCCCGACAAGGCCACCATCTACCTTGGAGCCATCGAGGATGGCGACTACAAGGAGGAGAAGATCGGATGTATGGTTCCCCCCTGCTCCTCCTCCCTTGTTTGCACTATTTCACGATACTAACCCTCTTCGTTAGTCTGGGACAATGTCTATGGCTTCGACTATTCTGCCATGAAGGATGTTGCTCTTACCGAGCCCCTCGTCGATACCGTTGAACTTAAAGCCCTGGTCAGCGACCCCTGTGCTATAGTCACTCTCGACCTATACACCGTCACCCCTGCGGATCTCTCCTTCAAGGTTCCTTTCACCCTTACTGCAAGACGCGACGATTATATTCATGCTCTGATCGCCTGGTTCGATATCGACTTCACCGCCTGCCACAAGCCCGTTCACTTCTCAACCGGCCCACATGCCAAGTACACCCACTGGAAGCAGACAGTTTTCTACCTCCGCGACGTGCTCACCATCCGCGCCCAGGAATCCGTCACTGGATTCTTAGAAAACAGCCCAAACCAGAAGAATAAGCGTGATCTCGACATTACCATAGGGTTTGAGTTTGATGCCCAGGATGAGACTCGTAACTCCCAGGGCCTCTGCCAGTACAGAATGTGCTGAAGGGGGGAATAAAAAGAATGTTGCGCGATGCTTGCATTAATTTTTTTTCGTTATTTCATATGCTTAAATCGATTTGGATCTGCATTGGGTTCCTTTCCCGCTTCCATTCGCTCCAAGACGTATGACTCGAGGGAAAGTACCAACTAGCAAGATGGCAATGGCGTTGGGAAAGAATATGGCATGTTATGAAGTGAAATGGTCTAGAAAAGGAGAGATGATGATATAAACGGCGATCTTATAAAGCTCCTCGATTTGCAATTGATACCCTCGAGTAGATGCTTAGTCTAACCGGTTTGTTTAATTTAATGGCATGCATTTTTTTTTCTTCATAACCTCGTCTTCAGAGATCAACGATTTTCTAGGTACAACCCTATTAAGTTTATGCGGGTAACGAGTTAACTAGCTAGGTTGCTGACTAAATCAATTATTCTGCGCAGAGAAGCCTCGGTCCAAAGGAAACTCAACTCCCGCAAAGGATTCGTAGGAGCCGAAAAAGCTACGCATTTTAAACCCGTCTACACTCACCATAGGCCTCCAGTGTCTACATTTTTCTCATATATATAGGTTACTTCTGACCACTATACCATACATCCTGAGAGGTTGATCACTAAATTCCCGACAAGAAGACTTAATCGCCGCAAGTATGAGCGGACCAGGAGCCGGTCATCAATTCCCCAGCGAGGATGTGAGTTGGATGAAGAGAGACATCCTCCTCTTTGCCAATAGCATTGGATGCACCGCGGAAGAGCTCCATTATCTTTATGTATGTATTGACACCTTCGATACCGGCATGGACGGCTGACCCGTTACTCCAGGAGTTACACCCAAACTTTGCAGCTTTCCCAACATATCCTATCATATTACGTATGTTACCCATTCTTCAATCAATATATATCTTATGCCCTTCACCAATATATCCTGACAACTTATCTAGCGTTTAAACATACCTCTCAGGAGGTTATTGATTTCTATTCAAGCCAAGCTGGCAGAGCCATTCCAGGTGTACCTCCTCTGGATCCTAAACGTACTGTCGATGGCCAAAGGAGAATGTTCTTCTACAAACCCCTTCCTGTCACTAGTGAGGGCCGCAAGTTTGAGCTACAATCCAGGGTCATTGGCGTGTACGATAAGGGAAAAGTCGGCACTGTTGTGGAAGTGGAGTACTTAATCGTTGATAAGGAAACCGGAGAAGTGTACACAAAGATGATTGGAAGTGCATTCTATATCGGCCAGGGCAATTGGGGCGGTCCAAAGGGTGAGCTTTTCCTTGCACAATCACCAGGAACATCGTCTTTACGCTAACAACAACCATTAGGCCCTGCGAGCGTGAACTTCCTCCCACCTCAGGGCAAGGGCCCCGATGCAGTCCACGAGTATCAAACCACTGAAAACACCGCCATGCTCTATAGGCAAGCATTTATACTCTCCTCCCCTGCAGGCTCTGCTTCTAATATGGATACTTTCAGGCTTAACGGTGATTACAACCCGCTTCACGCAGATCCTGCACCAGGGAAGAAGATGGGTTTTGGCGGTGTTATAATTCACGGTCTCTTCAGTTGGAATATGGCAGCCCATGCTGTACTTGCTAAACTAGGCGGCAGTGATCCCAAGAACATGAAAGAGTTCCAGGCTCGATTCGCTTCCCCAGTTCGACCTGGCGATAAGCTTACTACGGAGATGTGGAGGACAGGTAAAATAGAGGATGGATTTGAGGAGATCATCTTCACCACTAAAAATGGTCAGGGGAAGGTTGTCTTGAGCAACGGTCGTGCTCTCGTGAGAGTCGACGGGGCTAAAAGCAAGCTGTAGATACTGACAGACACTGAACTATTAGCACCACAGGGTCAGAAGGCCTAATCACCCACGGAACCGTGGTGCTGTGTCCATTCAGTCGGATGATATCAACTAGCAGATGCGATTATTATATCGGGCAGGGTCTTTGGGAATTTCTTGCTTGGATTTTAGTGACTATTATGCACCCCAGACCTAGACGATATTAAAATCTCCGAAACTTAATAGCCGCCTAAAGATGCAAGGCACTACATTGATGTCATGTTATTTCGGTTTTTGAAGTGAAAGGCGCTGTAGAGCACATGTAAAGGTGACACGGATCACAGGGAGATACCGAGGATCAACACTAGCAAGAATGTATCGAATGTATCATCTTCGGTTGTTAGATATGCAATAGACAACTCTCTCTACATGACGCCCCTCAGAGTCTTTAGTTATTTAGTGGCAGAAAGGGCCAAGTAAAATAAATAGCCAACTAGTTAAGTATCCGAGCCTCGCCTGGGTCATAGAGGAACCCCGCTCTCTAGTTAAATCTCACAGCTGAACCCGTTTCTTTCCATTTCCCGTGGTCGAAGCTGTACAGCGCGGTAATCATGAATGTCGCCCGGTGTATTCGAACTACGGGCATTGCGCGGTAAGTTTCAAGCTGCCAAATATAATAGCTAACTAGCTAACCCAGCGCTTACATATTTTTCTAGGCCGAGGACATGCGCCCGCTTGCCCACAACTGCGCAGGTTGGTCTACACCACCACAACATAGACTTCCAGGACCCTGCGAAATCAGTGTTAACAGATGCATTATGCTCCAATAAATAGCAAGCAGCTAGTAAACCAACTTTGCATATATACCCTAGAGAAGCAAGATGCTTTTCGTTGCCGCTGCGGGCTGGCGTATCTCAACTGACACAGGCCGATACCTCTTCAATTGTGCCTTCTGTGTCTCTCCCTGTCCCTGGACTTGAAGGACACAAATGGTAGTTATAGATTTTTACCTTCAGTATAGGAGGCAAACTGACAGGTATAGGTCGAACCTCTGGTTAAGAGATAACTGCCAATGCCACGAATGCGTCCACCCGGAAACCAGACAACGTCTCCTGGATACATTTTCTGTAGGTTGAGAATACCTATCCTATCCCCCCCTGGCCAGCCGAAGGCTGACAAGTGGGACAGTTACCAGAGGATGGTAAACCGTCGACTATAAAACCTCTAGATAACGGACTCGAAATAGAATGTGTGTATGATCTCACACAATATTTGCATCTAAATCGTTCTGACGTTGGAAAGGGGCAGGAGACGGCCATAAAAGTACTTATACCTATGAGTGGCTAAAAAACCATACATCTTCAAGTGCAGCTCCCACAGAGAGGCCCTCCATAAGGTGTGTAACCTTGTGTTTTTCTTTGGCTTCTGAACTAACCATACCCCTAGGAATGATCTTGAGTATGTCGAAAGCACATCACAATCACTCCCGTCTGTCGAGTATGAGGAAGTGATGTCATCGGATGAGGGCATACGAAGATGGACAAGCAATATAGTAGGTTCTTGGCCTAGCCATCATGTTCAGTATGGCACAAACTTACGTTTTACCCCTGGTAGTATCGATTTGGCTTTAGTTTTGTGAAAGGAAGCCCAGCTACTCCTGAAGCAACCGAGCGGCTATTAGAGAGGCTGGCTTTCATCAGACCTACCCATTACGGTGAGCATGAAGCCTTGGACCGTGTGCCGCTATGATTTGCTAAAACACAGTAGGAGGCTTCTGGGATTTTACGTCTGATCTTTCAATGAAAGATACAGCATACACATCACAGCATCTCAATGCACACACGGACACAACGTACTTTACTGACCCTGCAGGACTTCAGCTCTTCCACATCCTATCTCACACTGACGGAAAGGGCGGGGAGACGCTGCTGGTTGACGGATTCAAAGCCGCTCGTACTCTTCTTGAAGAAGATCCCGTGGCCTACCAGGCGCTTAGCGATATCAAAATCAGCTCGCATTCCAGTGGAAACGAGGATGTCTGTATACAGCCAGCCACCTCGTTCTCTGTATTGAATCACATTAGTGACTCGTCTGAGTTGTACCAGATTCGATGGAACAACGATGACCGTGCACCGGGAAAAGGGAACTCGCTGGAAACCATCCATCGTTGGTACCAAGCTGCGAAAAAATGGAATGAAATCCTCAAGCGTCCTGATATGGAGATCTGGCTCAAACTTGAGCCAGGGACACCTCTCAGTAAGTGTCTCCCTCCTTGGATGAAGATAAATTGGAAAAAGGGGGTCAGCTAATTGCATTCGATCATCCAGTATTCGATAACTGGAGAATTCTCCATGGCCGCTCTGCCTTCACCGGGAAGAGGAGGATGTGTGGCGGTTATAGTGAGTACTCCAGAAACGCCTAAGGGTATCTTGAGTAGAAATAGGATACATGTTAACACCCCACTTTGATAGTTAACCACGATGATTTCATATCCCGATACCGTCTTCTTAACAACGGAAGAGACCAAGTGCTGGCCCAGATCTAATGGTGGAAGTCTCCACCCATGGAAGAAAATAGTTACACTTAGCTGTGGGAGCTTTAAGGGAGATATATGTGGATTAGAATTAGATATAAATGCACTATGATTCGAGCTTCCATTTTCTCATTATCGCTGGCAATAAATTAGAATATCTCCATACAGCATTGTATGGTGATGACATGACTGGGGAAGAAGAGTTGCCACGTGACCAGACAGGCACCTGCAAAGAGGCAGCTTACGTGATGCATCCATCGGCTTGGATGAAGCTGCTTTGGCTCTCTTGAGCTTCAACCAGCAACAACAACCTCAACGACCTACACTTGCTCTTCTGTTCCGCAACCTGCGTGCCTGAATCTGTACTACAAGGCACAGGACTGGAGTATTTTTGACATCCCATTGAACCGAACATATTCTTCCACATATTATCCCCACATTTAGCCGTCATGTCTACCTTAGAGGATCTTGATGATCTTGAGCGCGAGGACAAGAACCAAAAGGATGACAAAAAAGATGGTGACAAGAAGGGAGCAGACAAGGACGGGGACGCGGAGATGAAGGAGGCAGAAAAGAAAGAGGAAGAGGATCTCATAGACGAGGAAATCCTACGGTCAAGCACAAGGGATATCATCAACCGAAGGAAACTCATCGAAAACGACATGCGGATCATGAAGAGTGAATTCCAGCGGCTGACGCATGAGCAGAATACGATGAAGGAGAAGATAAAGGAGAACTTGGACAAGATTGAGAATAACCGGTAGGCGTCCATATTTCTCAGCAGTATCAGGATGAGTATTCAGACTAACTCTACTTTTGCGTAGGCAACTTCCCTACCTAGTTGGCAATGTTGTAGAATTACTGGACCTTGACGTGGAAGAGGAGGCAGCAGAAGAGGGGGCAAATATTGACCTCGATGCCACCCGAGTCGGCAAGTCCGCTGTTATCAAAACCTCTACACGACAAACTATTTTCCTCCCGCTCATCGGACTCGTTGACCACGAACAACTGAAACCCGGTGATTTGATCGGTGTGAACAAAGACTCGTACCTTGTACTGGATACCCTCCCTGCCGAGTATGACAGCCGTGTAAAGGCAATGGAGGTAGACGAGAAGCCTACCGAGCAGTACTCCGATGTTGGTGGTCTGAACAAGCAGATTGAAGAACTTCTTGAAGCTATAGTATGGCCCATGAAGGAGGCGGACAGGTTTAAAAAGATTGGTATCAAGGCTCCCAAAGGTATGCTATTTTGATATCTCGGCTAATTCCTTTGTATCGCATATAAAAACAAATAGCTTCTAACGTCATTCATAGGTGCTCTCATGTACGGTCCACCCGGAACTGGTAAGACACTCCTTGCCCGAGCATGCGCCGCTCAAACAGAGGCAACTTTCCTCAAACTTGCCGGTCCCCAGTTAGTGCAAATGTTCATCGGTGATGGTGCCAAGTTGGTACGTGATTGTTTCGCTCTGGCCAAAGAGAAGGCCCCGGCCATCATTTTCATCGACGAACTCGATGCCATCGGCACCAAGCGTTTCGACTCCGAGAAATCGGGAGACAGAGAAGTACAGCGAACCATGTTGGAACTACTTAACCAGCTCGATGGCTTCGCCTCTGATGATCGGGTCAAGGTCCTTGCGGCTACTAACCGTATCGATGTCCTTGACCCTGCCCTTCTACGATCCGGCCGTTTGGATCGAAAGATCGAGTTCCCTCTACCAAACGAAGAGGCTCGAGCTCAGATTCTCAGAATCCATTCCCGTAAGATGACGGTCGACGATAAGGTTAACTGGCCCGAACTTGCTAGAAGCACTGACGAATTCGGTGGTGCTCAGCTTAAGGCTGTCTGTGTAGAGGCTGGTATGATTGCTCTAAGAAAGGGAGTCAATAAAGTGAGCCACGAACATTACGTCGACGCAATTTCGGAGGTAATGGCAAAGAAGAAGGATACCAATGTTGGCATATATGTCTAGGCATGGATGGCAAGCTTATGTTGGAGGAAACAAACGGTCTCTCTTGCTGTTCTTTTCCCCTGCTTGAAATAATCAGCCTCCGTTCTAGATATACAATTTAACGTTTTCATTGCGCCTATTGATCTACAGTATTTCTAAGATTTATCATGCTGGAAGAATTTGCCCGCGTGGATAGAAGTAAAATGACTCTATGCATGTCATGTGCATATTAAATTACTAAACACTAAAGTATATACACCTCAATTATACACATATCCCCAATCCATATCACGCTTGGTTGTACATGTTAGATATACATTATCGTCCCGTTTTGGTAAGAGATGGGTAAATCCGGGGGCAAAAGGGTAAAAGAAGGTATGAAGGCAAACAAGGTGTTCGTCGTAAAAATAGACAATAAATAGTAAGAGAAGAAAACAAAGTTTATAACCAATCCCAAAACTCCAGCTGGCCAGAACCGAGTGGGAAAATAGGCATAGAGCATCTGTATACGAAGAAAAGGTGGGGAAATTGGGAAAGAGGAAGAAAAATAAATGAGATAAAAAAATCAACGGAAGATATCACTGACGCCGAGCAATGCGGCTGAGGTATTGGATTTCTTGATACCTCCGATATTGCGTTCTCGTTCAGCGTGACTCCACCACTCCTTCCCATATTTATGGCCTTGGTTCCATGACCCATTGCATGTATCCCTGGCCCAGAAGGGTTGATCTCCATTGCCACCCGTAGCTGGCCATGAGGTACCTTTGGTGGGTGATGTTGGCGTTTTTGGCGGCATGGGAGGATTGGAGCTGGTGGATTTGGAGTTGTTGTGGTTACTTCGTGCATTTGAGCCACCCCAGACGGAGAAACGAGAGGATGAGGAGGTTGTGGTGGTAGCGGTAGATGGAGAGGATATCTCGTCACTGAAACTAGAATTGGTATTGGTTCTTTTCGAATGTTGTGATGTGGTAGGTATAGCAGGGTGAGTGGAAGGAGAGCAGCTAGCGAAGAGGGAGGTTTGGTTTGCTGCAAAGAGGTGTTTGTGGCTTATTAGACCACCATCTGCATCTGAGTTTGGTATATCAGGCTGCAGAGTAAATCTTGGGGTTAGAGCAGTCGTATTGCTTTTGTTTGATATGCCTACCCTGCCCATGCAGGCGGGTATCAGAAACTCAAGGATCTTGAGAGCAGGCGTCTGTGCTTTACCATCGTTGAGAGCTAAAATTGCTTCAGAGCTCACGTATCCAGGCTGGATAACGACATTGGGGGTTAGCAAGTCTTCTGAGTGGTCCGTGATGACGACTTTCACGCCTTCATCATTTTCCTTTGCAGCTATATCGATAAGTGCCTGAGATCGTATACGCGCTGAGGACAAGTTATTCCCCGCGGGCATTGCAAGGGGCCGTTTGGGAAGCGATCCATGGGAACTCCGTGGTAGGTTGTGGCGATCCGCAGGGACCATGATCAATCCGTTTTTGGATGGCCGACAAACGTTCTGGAGTGCTCCCAATGGATCTATATCAAGTGGCGCTCGAAGACGCTCAAGAGAAGGGAAGCCAACATGTAAGATACTCTGCGCCAGATGCGAATTGGGGGTGTTTGCTGTATTCAGGACTTTGGAGAATGGCACGGTATCGATCTGGTTTAGTGCATCGGCACCATTCGGACAGGCAACATCCCAGTGTAGGTGTTTCAGGGTTGCCGAAGCAAGGAGCGGTTGGAACACCATTCCCCCTTCCGGTAAAGATGGGACAACCGATGATTGAACTATAGTGAAGCGCTCCAGACAACCAAGGGAAGCAAGGATCTTGGACAAGATCAAAAGAGAAGATATGTTCTGCTCTATCAGGGCCAGAGACTTTAGCCCCCTTGCCTCTGGTCTGCCGACATATCGCGCTAGTCCATTCTCTGTGACTCCCTGGAGTCCCTCCAGTCGAAGAGACGTCAAGGCAGGTAGAAAGAGTAATGTTCTATCAGTGAAATTGTCTGCTTCAAATCCTGAAACGGATAAATTCTGTAAAGCAGGCAGGAAGTTGAACATCCGTATAAACACACCGTGTTCCAATATGCCCTTTGAGTCCATGGAATGCAACACCATTGACTCAAGTTTCGACCACGAGGTGTGATGGCTGAGAAATTGGTATACCTGGGCTTGGTCCAGTACTTCAGTGGCCTTATTCTGTGACCGTTCAGTCACCTCTGCATTTGGGCCAATAATCCAAGCATGTTCCTTGAGTTTTTTCCTTGTAGATAACGCATGAGTAAGACGGTCAAACTCATGGTTATATGGTATCGAGAGGCCAAGGAGGCGCTCGAGATTGGGACAGACCATGACAACAGAGGCAACTAGGTCGCGATACTCTTGGAGGACAAGGTGTTGTTTGCCTGTCATTAGGGGAGCATCAAGCTCTGGTACCCTGAGTTCAAAGACCATGTTGGCCAGGGCCTTTCTTTCTCTCAGCGTTCGTCTGAGAAGTCTCAATCGACTGCCACGTTTCCATTTGTATTTCTTCAGCGGGCCCGGTGAGTCGCTACCATGAAGATGGATTTTGTTGTATCTATACCCGTTGGCTGCTATTACTACTTGCAACAAGGGAAGTAATCGTCGAGTACGAGCTTTGTGAAAGGAAGAAGAGGAGGGAATGAAGAAACAAGAGCTTACAATTTACCTCTGACTGCCTTTTCCCACGCCCTGTCAGTCAGACTTAGGGAATACAGATCTCGCATGTAACAAGTCAAGCAACCTTCGGTACAAGAGCCGATATGTAATGACCAGAGATGGGATAGGATGCATTCATAGACCTCGTCCGGGAGTCGATTTGTAAAGACCTGCATTGGCTGCTGGTCTTGCGGCGAGGTCCTGCCATGCTTGGTCGGCGGGTAAAATGAATATCTGACGGTGGCAGGAGAGTAGAGGCTCGGGACACTGGAATTGGCAGCATGGTTTGAGTAGAGAAGGGGAAATGTCGGGTTCCTAACCGGAGAACGAGGAGACTGGGGCAACACTGAGGGATTATGCGGAGGGGTAAACTGGTATGTATTCGAAGACATTCGCTGTGATCCAGGTGAAGCTGTAGCGACGATACTCATTGTGGTAGCAGATAGCAGCGTAACATTCTTTTCTCCAGAAGTAGTCGAAAAAAAAAAAAACCGAGGGAAAAAGGCCGGAGGAGAAAGACAAGAGAGGTACTTTGTATGGGTGTCACCGCGTGTAGGGCTCTTTAACACTGCAAGTGCGGGTTAAGTATGGTTTGTTTTTGCGCTGGCTTGCGCCTTTGAGAACGGATTGTATGGGGGAGAGGAGGAGGTTTGTTTTGAGGGAGGGACGAAAATAGTGGTATATCCTGAGGTTTTGCTGTCTTTCCTACCACCCGCGCAAAACCCAGCTCTTCTCTCCTCCTCCTCTCCTCTCCTGATCTACATTCCCCGTACAAAGTCACTAGGGGCCATTAAAAGAGCAATACCCGAGTTGCTTGGGCGAATAGCGCCGCGAGTTAGTGAGCTAGTGTGGTAAGACCTGCACCACCAATCCATGCGAACGAGTGCTTGGCGATCAACACAGGCCCAGGGATGATAGTCGTATCCCTGAGCGTATTTCTACCTCGAAGCAATCGAAGTCGTCCCTCGTTGATGTATCTGGATGCAACCATGTCTATACAGTACGGAGTAATATCGGCTCTCCGTTATTCCATGCGTCTGTGTGCTTTGCTTGTTTCTCTTCGCTGCAACAACCTTCGTAGGATATACTTTCAAAGTAAACGAGAGACAAGCCAGTCTGGCCCGGCGCTGTACTGTGCTGTGCTTCTGTGCTTTGCATACCGCAGAGCGCAGTGGCAGTGGTACGAGCTGGTTCAGCTTGCAAAGGGCGCCTCATCGGAGCCTTGACCGAAGTTGACACCCTCTGACGTCCATAGCGTTAGCCCGTCTGTCCTATATCCGTCCATATGTCGACTCGAAAAAAAGGAGTCCAGGTACCACTCAAGGTGAAACACGACAGCGGAATGCAGCACGGCGATAGGCCCCCTTACAGCTGTCAACCAGGTGTCTCCCCTCCCACCCTTGTTCCTCATCTCCACTCAGGGCCCAGCACTAAGCATAAACCTCGTAAACATGCAGGCGCCGGGCGTGCGGCCGCTGCTGCACCTGCATTGGCGGTACTCTGTAAGAAACTTCCCTTCCCCAAAAAACAACGCCCGTCTTGGTTTGTTTTCCCTGTTTTCTTTTTTGTTTCTTTCGTCCCTTGCCCATATTATTATCCTTCTTGGTATGGAGAAGTCGTTGGTTGAAATTGGCTTGAAGACGAGAGAGGAAAAAAAAGCAAAATCGGAGGCGTCGCTTCGGGCGCTTCTGGTTGGCTGGATTGGGACGCGCTAGCGCAGGAACCGCGCGCTAGCGGTGACTAAGCCGCCCCTGAAAAGAGACGTCAAGCCAAAGCTACGGCGAGGAGACGTAAAAACAACCAATAATTAGTTCGATGGGTTACATCGCGTTAGGGGGGTGGGAGGGTTGATGAGGCACAGGAGAAGGTGTATATTTGTGCATGTGATAAAAATAGAGCTGGTGGATGCAAGAAAGCTGCATGAAATTTATATGGAATATTAAAGGGTAAACGGGAGAGAGATGTAAGTAGGAGCACTAAGGAATCAATAATGAAAAAATATTGGATGGTAATATCAGCCTCCACCACCATCCAGCGCCCAACCAACCAGCCAACAAACCGAGAGACTGACCCCTTGGCTACATGCAAATAGATGAAAGGATAAAAATGCCCGCTAGACGATTTATGCCACGCTTTGTTTGTTTGTTCGCTTGTTGAAGAATGTGTTTCTTTTTTTTTTTTTCCGTTTCTTGTTTTTTTTGGATGAGAGAAGTGACAATGAAGGAAAAGGAGATGGAAGAGTTTGGATCTGGTATTTATGAAACTGGACCTTGAAGCAGTATGGCTTGGTAAATAAGAAATGTAAACTGACTCAGACAGACAGTAACAGTACGGAGGACAAGTAAATAAATCGACGGTGATGGAAAAAAAAAAAAGGTCCCCTCCTTGCCCTTCTTTCTTTTGCTTTCAATTCTTTTTTTGGTTTTGGGTGTTTTTCTTTTTTGGTGGTTGGAATGGATTATTCCTCTTCGCCTTGTATGCGTGACCGGTAGACCGGGCGGAATAAAGCAATATGAAGCGTGCATTGTAATTTGTGCTTGACAGATGGAAGGGATGATGATGGGGGCAAGCAAGGGGGGAGGAAAAGGCTAGAACGCAGAGTCGAAGGGAAAAGGCCCACTAAACGTAAAATGGGAATACTCGCGGGAAAGGGAAGCAGAGAGAAGAAAAGGCGAGAGGTAGATAAGGTCCTCATCGGATAGCCTGAGATTGATACCTTGAGGCGTGTAGATGAGGAAAATGGGAAGAGGGACAAGGGGGCGATACAAAAAGGCACAAGCATAAGTAGGTTGGTCAGTATGTGCAAGTGGCATCAAGTCATATACTTCATGATCAGGGAAGGGAAAATATCACAAAAAAAAAAAAAAAAAAAAAAAAAAAAAAAAAAAAAGGGAAAAAAAAAGGAAAAGGAAAAAAAAAAAAAAAAAAAAAAAAAAAAACCCTCCTATACTGCGCCGGGGAACTTTTATTTAATAATTGAAAAGATTTTCTTTTACAGGGGACCTTTTGAACGGGCTGGTTTTCCAAAAACCAGGGTCATTTGTAAAAAAATATTTTACTCCTTTAAAAGTTGTTTTGGTGTGGAAAATTCGTGTGTTTGTGTATTTTT